>PNEQ01079233.1:0-181409 GCA_003012365.1 Medauroidea extradentata
TTGCTACTTTCAATACTTTTTAATAATTCTTTCAGTTTAGTAATTTCGTATTTACATTTTATACTTTTATGTTTACAAAATATTTTTGTCCTTCCATAAAGTACAACATACTACACAACAGCGAAAACTTTTATCTTATAATATATTTTTTTCTTTTTCAAAATTTTGGCGCCCCCTAATCATGGCGCCCGGTTCGGCCACACCGCTCGAACCGCCCTTGAGCCGGCCCTGTGCGAGGGCCTTGTTTATGGCGAACTGTTTATATGTAGGTAGAGAGTGTGAGAGTGTGACGCAGACTAGGAGTGTCTGAAGAGGGCTGGCTGGCAGGGTTTATGTCTTTCACTGCTCAAGACACCATCTCTCTGCGCCATACATCCTCCTTGCCTCCCCACATGAGAAATTAACCAGTGAAGATGCCTCGCTCCTCGCTGTACTCACATCCTCTCCCCTGACGTCATTGTTGCCAACACACACCAACCTGCAAGCGGCGTCAAGACGTCGCGCACAAGTGGCACGATTTATCGCTATCTTTTAACTGCCGAGCAAAATTTCCACCTGTGTTGAGAGCCAGATTGTGTCCCAAGGCGTTTACAAAATCTCACGAGGGAAGGGGGGTAATACAAAATTTCAGATTAAGGAGTTCAAAACGTAACCCTACAAGTTTACTAAAGAGCAAATGTTTACCTGACAGCTGCTCGATAAACTCCCCACTTACCGTGCTCTCGAGCAAAGTAAGCGGCTGTTAGCAGACGAAAAAAGAACACAATCAAAACCACAACGTAGTGAACCTGAATACACTATGTTCAAAATATAGGAAAATAATAATGTAACAAAAATAATGTAATGAGCTATGCGCGTCGCATTTAGCAAAATATTTAACATGTATAAAATATGTCTTTCTTTAGTTCTCGCCATATTGAAACCCTGAACACCATTACAGAAGTTCATATGAAAACCTGACTAAGGATATTTCTACCACAGGTTAGAAAGATCAATGTTAAATGTGTGCACAGGAAACATTTCTGCCGCTTGAGTGCTGATGTCGGTAAACTGACCAATCACAGAGCTTTCCTGAATTTTAAGTTGCATAAAGCTGATCATTTAAAACGCGAAATTGGCTTCTTTTCAATTTAAAATTAAGTTAAACTACTTCTGCCATTTTCAAGCCCATTCAAATTTAATGTTACTATGGTTAGTATTTTTCTGGTCCCTTAATGATAGCAGCGAAACTATCGGCCTAAATTTTCCCTGTATCAAACTCTCCCATAAGAAAACACAATTTCTTTCTAACCTGTAGTACCATTAATCTTAACCGGGTCATGCAACTGAGAAAGTCTACTCTACTCCAGTTCGTGAGGTTTTTTAACGCATCTAGTGGAATATAAACTGTTCATAATTGTATATTTGTACGAACTAGTATTTTTTTTAGACGTTTGAAGTGACCACATGTTATTCTTATGTGAACTTTTTTTTTTTTTTTTAGATTCTCTAGTTTTACCATAACAGAATGTCGTATAAGTGTTAAGTAACATAAACCAAACTAAAATCAACTGACATAATTGGAATGAAATAATATACACTGAAACTGTATGCCACGGTATATCCGCTAAAAACTACAAAAACACAAAGTAACTTATTTCTATAATTAAAAAAATATACTGAAAATCAAGTAAAAATTCAGGTAGTCTCTACCTACGCTTCCCTCAAGTACTGGTACATCGGCCGGAATTTGGATTGGCGTAGGATAAATTCGCCACTAGATGTAACCCGGGATGGGAGAGCGACTTCAAGGCCGTCTGAACAACGGAAATTCTACGGAGCAATCATAATCATGGCGTACAGTAGTACTCTGCTAGTGGTACGTGCGTCATTTCCTCGTCGTACTGTGGGTTCCGCGGAAGACTTCGTTCTTTAAAATTGTTATTAACAATATTATTTACTGTGATCGTAGACGTTAACTTTTGAGTATAGTACAATCTATACACTTTGATTGTTACTTAGGGTGCTTCAGTTATATTAAAAATAACAGAAAATTATAATTTAGATGAGATGGAAAAATATAGGATTTCAAATGAGCTCACTTTATTCCGAACCACGGTCTAAGAGGAATAGGTCTTGAAACTGCGTAATTCTCTCAAGCAATGGAAAATGACTCCATTTTTGTCGCCGAGCGTTAGTAGTTATTTAGTGGAAGGTTTGCCTTGTATACACTTGTCGGTGTTACAATTTTTACAATTATTTATACAAAATTATGTTAATACAGTAAGCTTGTACCGTAGACATATGTTTCGTACCTATAAATGCATTAGCATGTATGAGGAACTTTTTGTATAAGTCGTCTGAAAAAAACTTATATACTATTGTTTTATTAAACACATTCGAACATATTCTATTCTTTCCTGAGCTGCAAAATTTTACAATCGTTGCAATGTGTTTACATGTAAAATACTGAAGAAGTACATTTTATGATTGAAAATGTGTTCCAATAAATTATTGCATATATATTATCCATATTTTCAAATTGTTCTTTCATAATAAAGGCCAATCCGACAACCACTTATTTAAGCTGTGAAATCTTGCTAAGCCACAGACAAAACAAGGCAAATCTTCCACTAAAAGACTACTAGCGCTGCGACAGTAAAGAAGTCACATTTTATTCCTCACTGTCAAGACCTTACCTGCACAGACCGTGTTCTGAAACTTAAAAGTCTACTGGATTTCCAGGGTAACCGCGGCCGTAACCCTGGTAAATAGCTGTACTAATCAACAATAAAGCATTTCAAAACATTATGTTATTCGAAACACCGAGGTTCAGTTTTTAATTCAGATAAGCAAAATCAAAACAGCAATTTCCAGTACAACACCAAACTTGTCATTGCTTCAGGTAATTATGCAACTAAGGAAATTACCATAAGTGAACTATCTAGCCAAATCTATAACAAATTATGTAGGCAAAATTAGACTACATAATGAAAACAATTAAATGAACAGCGAGAGAGGTAAAGACGGTGTTATGTACGAGTCGATCAATTGCCATTCTCCATTTACAAGCATACGTGACACAGTTGATGTTCGCAAACCGCTGGTATTCCTCGTACCTTTCACGGTGAAAGAACTCGGCAAAGAGACATGCAGGCGAGATAAGATATAAAAACACAGCGGAACAGTAAGTGTCATCAGTGGAATAACCTGACCACGTCCCGCAGGAAGTCGTCCCTTGATAAACGAGTGTAAAACAAGCGGTTTGCGAATATGGGCTTTACTTTGCGGTCTGGAACGGAGGTGAAGAGGAAGATGTTATCTACACGGGTCTCCCTGCCGGAGGGAAACGTGTGCCCTTACAATAACTCTTCTTGGGGCATTCATTGAGACATGGGGCGCGATATAACGTAAACCGAGAATACTTTACCCGTGGAAGTAAGTTTGGTCCACTCAAATATTTTAGTACTTATATCGTTTTGTGAAGAACGTTTCAAACGTTAACGGGAAGTTTTAGATAATTTTATTGTATTTTCAGTTTTCTAGTGAGTGAGTGAGAGATTTTGGCCAGAGCTTAACAACGAGGTCTTTAGTGCTGGAGAGGGGTGACATGATGTGAGCATGGAGCAGTACCGGAATGAAGGGACGGGGGAAACGGGAGATCCCCGAGAAAACCTGCCGACCAACGGCATCGTCCGACACGATTCCCACATGCAAAAATCGACCCCGCCTAGAATCGAAGCCGTACCGCCTTGGTAGGAGGCGAATGGTCTGACCATTCGGCCACCTCGGCCACCTTTCTGTTTTCGAACCATGACATATATTCAAATTGTATTATCAAAATTTTCTCTTCGACAAGACATAGGATATATTCATGGTAAACTGCTCGACGTAAGTAATGATGGAGTATTACATTAATTTGCCGTGCAGAACCATTGCAAGGGAATCGTAGGTTAACTTTGAAGAATGATAACAAGTTCAATATAAGACGAACATGTAACACTATTATGATCTCCAAAATCCTTTACAAATATCTCCTTGTGCCTCAACATTGCCACATTTACCAAACATATTTTGAAACAGAAGTTATTGAAGAAAATCTATAAATACAATTTAGCTTCAAGTCCTCCTCCTTAAGGTGGCTCCCTGGGTGAACGTATTTTGTGCGTTATTGGTCTAGAAGTACAGAAGCGGTAATAACGACACAACACGCTCATCACGCCTCCTTCTATACTCTGTCCACTCTAAGGTTGCAGCAGAAATAAAAATTGCTAACAAAATAAACCAAAGCATTTGGATTATATCTTGATTCCTCACACTGTGATTGTGCCGTAACATTGTTACCTTGTATTTTTCAATATTTCAAATATAATTTTATGTTGTGCAAACATTTTTATTGTCATTCACTTGAATTAATTAGCTGCAATCTTAGAATGGATAGAGTATAGCCTCTAGGCGCAAGTGAGTGAACTGACGTGTAGTTTTCTCGCCTACAACTCGCCTCTACATAACATTCATTGGTGACCCTATCACTTTATAACGTTATATTGAAGATAAAAAAGGCGCAATGTACACGACTGTACCTTTCAAAATATTCTGCGTAAATAATTTGATATTTGGTAAGTACCACATAAAAACATATTTTTGCCATTTTCGGCAGCGATAAAATAAACTTTTGTGTTTACTGTACCTTTAAAAACTACATTTAAAAACACAAAATGAATACTTTTTCAAAATTTAAACAATTGAATGTTTAAAATGGTGTAAACGATGTGAAGGGTCATTAAAGGTCTATTTAGAAACAAAAAATTTTGGGTACCCCTTTCTGTCACACTCCCTTAATATATATTTCTTCGTTAGAAACCTTCGAGGGCGCAAGCAGAGCTGACCAAAGTTTCATCACAATCGTATGAATGATATAAGATCGCATTATGTTACAGACTCACGGAAAATATATTTTTTAACCCGCTTTTACGTAAGGTAAACCTATCCTACTTCGTGATGCTAAGGTTTCGAATGCCCGTACGTATTGAGTTCCTATATCCTTAATTACTTTACACTGCGAAAATCGAAAGTTTTTACTACCCAACCAAAGCTGTGAACGCTGAGTTGCCTAAAATGTGATTTATCACGTATAAGGTTTACCACGATATATGGTCCGTTTACTCTTCCCTCTTCTTTTTTTCTCTTTCTCGCACAAAATATATATATATATATATATATATATATATATATATATATATATATATATATATACACACACACACACACACACTCACAAAACAGTGATAGTACATTCTCGTTATTGAGCAAGGTTTTGCATAATTACAAACTTTGTAGTTTTTTTTTTTTTTGCCTTTTATATGGTCATATAATTATTTCATTTATTATTTATTTGCGACTTTTATAGACACGAAGAACACTCAGAAGGCTTTCGTACTTGAACATTGAACACTAATTTAGAATGAAATAGTAAGGATATGTGTTAGGGAATCATCCCAGCCTGACGAGTTTCCGAAAAAACCTGGAAATAGAAATCTACGAAAAATTTAAAACTCCCTGCTTGCATCTTTATTTAAGTAAGGAGAATTGACACAGCAATAGTGCTGTAGAACAGCATGGTTACTAATCAGAAATTATGTGAATTCATACTTTGATCCACGATTGTTAAGTTTTTATCTCACTTATTCTCAATCTAAGGTTGTTATAGAAAATGCCACAACTTGGCACTTCAAGGATGTAGATGTTTCCTGTTGTGCTTCATCTTTGTGTAGGTAAGCTTCATCCCGAATGGCTTGCCTCTGAATCCGGAAGTGGCAAAGAAAGAGCATAATTTTGGGACAAAAAAAACCGACCAATCAGCGCTAGCAGGTGACGTCCGTAAGAAGTAACTTGTTTCCCACCACAACCCACAAGTTTTCAGAGTTCAATGACCTTGAGTGCCAAGGTGTGAAATTCAAATTGTAAGGAAGGCCGAACTTGTGATGGTTCTGCACTTTCTTTCGGGGGAGCTGAATTGTTGCCCCTTTGAAGGGCAGCCCTTCAGGATTTTTTTGCGATGGTAAAAAAAATGGATATTTTTTTCTATTACTGTTTACAAATTGCATTTACCAAGTAATGCAAATTTAGGGCAGAAATGTTAAAGAACACATACATTGAATTGGTTCTTCAAACAAACATTTTTTATTTATACTCTAAAACAAATATTAGAGCTTTAAAACCAATAATTTGTACGTCAGGTGTATAGTGGATTGTTAAGTTAAGTCAGGGTATGTTGCCTGTTCTAAGGGGCAACAATTCAAACAATCCTTCAAATACACCACTGAAAGAAAAATGCTGAAGAGCTACCCTTCCAAGAGGCAACTGTTGCCTCTGTCTCGCAACATCGTCTGCTAGTTTCTCGCATCTCACTGCAATAAGACCTCTATACGTATTCCCTTAGCACACAATGTGGCACAAGTCCTAACACGACGCATGTCCTTGCAGTGTGTGTAATCGAAGAGGAAACAATCCCAAGACGTAAAGTATGAGGATGGCTGGCGAGCGCAATGGTGTTGTCTTGTGAAATGTTTAATCTAGGCGCGGAGATTGGGAACATCTGAGGCCCAGTGTCTCTGTACCCCTCCTCCGTGTGTGATTGTGTTCGAGCGCTAGATGCAGGGCCATAACAGTAACAGCACGATATACTGCCAGTTAGTATTGGCAGGTGTGTGTGTGTGTTTGCGCGCGAGCTGTCGCTTATAAGACCCAGTACGACGTCCCTCATACGGCAGACTGAAATGTGCTGCTAACTTCACACGGACTGACTTCCAGTCTTAAGGTTCTTATCTAGGTAGGCTGCGTTGGTGTATGTGAGGCACAAAACCGAAGGAGCATTAAGGCGGCCGCCTACCCCACGCTTCAAATTAATGCGTTGCAGTGTGCTCGTAAACAGGTTTTTTGTACGAAAATATACTACGTGTGCCCATTGTGTCAACGTACAAAAAGAAAAACTTCAGACAAGCTCGGAACTTAATTGTTAAGACGCCACGCTCTTTAAAAACACCGTTTCTAAGCTTAGTTAAAAACGGCTTTTCAGACTTCCGTACTTCAAAATGTACTAACCGGATGTATGTGAATCTCAGACTGCGACCTGCACTGAACTTAGTTGCAGACTTTCCACCAATACAATTGTATGGTCACCGCTTATTGTCTCATAGTAAAAATCCCATTGTAAAAACTGTTCGATGGGAACCCTGTACGATAGTTCAGCGCTTGGCTCGTTGAGGCGACGCGGCATTTGATGCGCGCTTCAAGGACGACCTTACAGCTCCGTTGCTTTTGAGCCTCTCACGCGCGGGTAGGCGGCACCCTTAAGTGGCGGTTGGCGTATGTAATGCAATATCGCCTCTACACGCAAACCCAGCAACTGGCGCGCAGAGCTTTACTATTGTTCATTTTCCTATGGGATTTTACTCAGTGACCGTAATATTTATTTGCGATACTTTCGGTTCAAATTCCAGTGCCTATTTCTATTATTGTGTTTTTTTTTTTCAAATCCGGTTGGAATTTTCCTAGATATGGCAGTTTAAAATAGCTGTTTTTAGCCGTTTCAGGGTCTTGAAAATCGTGTTTCAAATAAGCGATCCTAATTTTTAAACCGATAGAAACATGGTTTGAAATGTGTTTTTTTTTATATGTGTAGAAACGTAATGCACGTTGAAATGTTTCTTTCAAATATGTTTACTTGTAACTCGCTGCAATGCGTTTAAAGAGCAGGTAGATAGGAACCTTAAGGCGGCCGCCTGGCTGGCACTGGAACTACGTGCAGTGTGTTCGAGTTAGTTTTTTTTTTTTTTTTTCAGAGACCAGTAAACGTGTGTCCACAATGTTTGCCTTCGAAAATAAAACACACTTCAGACTTAAGACGTTTAAGTCGCAACACACATTGGAAGAATCTTTTAAAATCCTTTAAAATTGTCTGAAATTGTTTTAATTCAGTTGGAGGCAATAACAAAATACGTGTGTCGGCCGGCGTCGCTATACTCTGTCCACTCTAAGGTTTCAGCAGAAATTAAAATTGCTAACGTAATAAATCAAAGCAATTGAATTATATCTTGATACCTCTCATTCTGATGGTGTCGTAACACAGATCCCTTGTATTTTTCAATATTTCACATGAAATTTACACTGCGCAATAATTTTACTGCCGTTCACTTGAATGAATTAGCTGCAACCTTAGAATGGATAGAGTGTAGTGCCTCATCGATTATCGCCTCACACACACAAGCATACACTTCACCAGGTGGCCGCCTTAACTGTTCAGGCGAAACGTTATGTTTAAATACTTTTGTGCACATAAAGCCTTTACACGACATTACCTTGTGATTGTTACCGAAATAATATATTCTCATCTTCTGATTACTAACGTCTTGAGGGTGTGACTTCGAATACCCATAACCTTTAAAATATGGAGTGCTTATCATATGCGTCGCAGATTCACATTTGCACTAGAATTGCTCTCTTAGTAATACAAGATTAGCATAACCGGAGCAATATAAGCTATGTCCACTGAGTAAGTGGCTTCTTGATTTACTTAAACGCGTACTGGTATAATAGTAAATGTCACAGATGAAAGATAATAAATTAAGTTCAAATAAGTTGGCACTACGGTCGGAAACTTATTTTTCACGACTTGCCATTCCCAACCTCTTATCTGGACTATGCTATTCTGAAGTGAACCATAACGCAAAATAATTTTTTTTCGAGATAATCATATCATATCTAGTAGAAGAAGGTTAATATAAAAGAACCAATATGACTTCGTAAGATTTAAAGAAAAATAAAATCCCAGAATGAACTTTTGACACAACGTTCCCTCCTGCATAACTCTGTCCAGTTAATGGTGATTTGTATTGTGTTTCCAAAAATGACTAACTGACTGTAGTTTACTTATAACAGAACAAAAACACGTCAGTTATGAAAACTCCCACTTTTATTCGGAGACATTAAAAAAAATTTTCTGGTCTTACCATACATCACACATGGGAATGGACACAAAGGTTAATGACTCCTCGCCACAAGGTTAGTGGTCACTATTCTTAAGAATATCACGCTGTATAGTATTTTATCACTGTTTTAGGTTTATTTAATTCATTTTCTTTCTTTATTTAGTTTTTAAAAATCGTCTTCGGTAACTGAACTTCATTAAGTTTTGAATCTTAATGGAGCTTTGAGCCGGGCGATCGTCTAGTCTACCGCACAAAAAAGCAATTAAAAATCATATTAACAATGACTCCAACATGATTATTTTCCCTTATACACGCACATGGGCATTAACACCTTGGACCACAAAACGATGAGACGCGATAGTATAACAATGTACTCGAATTTTATTCCTTACCAAGATATCCAAAATTTTATTTTTATAAAGTTCTATAATCACTTCAGGGGAATACTGACATGGTTTTTTCTGCAGGTCTTGGCCGATTCCTATTATATTCGTAATGATTCTTCTTCTAGGGTCTCATGATGTTCACAAGGACTAATATTATAATTTATTTGTTTGTTTTTTCACGTGTCCTCGAACAACACAAGGTCTTGGTAGAGATACACGGTGTAATGAGATAGTATTCAGCCAGTGCCTGTACGAAGGAACAATCCCAGCTTTCACCTGTGGAGTTACTTCGGAAAACCGTGAAAACTAAAGTCAGAATTGTCGGAGTCAAATGTGTGACGTGTTTGCTATTACGGCTCCACCTAACATACCTAGCCTATATTGTCATACATTTTTCTGATGGATCGAAACACAACTTCAGCATTATGCTTTTTATACGCAGCCTATTTCCTCATTATGTAAACAATATCTATAGTGTTTAAAATATACATTATGTAAATTATGAGTGTTTACGACTATACACGTCAGTGTAGACGACTCAGAGACAAGGAGTTAGATAACGGACTTTCGTGATCCATTGGGACGGGAAATACCTGAAAATCGTTCCAAGACCTTCTCGTTGGACTGGGCTTAGTCAGACTGTGCTGCTCGTCTGGCATGGTCCATTTACATTCCTGTAGCTATCTCTCATTTTCCGCTGGTATGGAGGAAGATGAGAATACGGATTGGTACACTTCATATTTATTTATTTCGTCTTAATTTTACATGGATGAACTAAGGTCACTGTAGGTAGTTTGTTACACATGGTGTAAAAAACTCAAAACTTTATTTTAACGGACGGCTTTGAAAAATTAAAAGAATAAAAGCAGACCACACGTGTCACAACAATCTATGTAGGCATTTAGCAAAATAATGAACTATTTGTTCACAAAAAAATTGTTTGATTTTGGTTTATTTTCATTAACATAATTGGTGATACATTAGGTGCAAAAAATGAAAAACTGTGAGGTTTATTGTCCCAAAAAAAATTAGGGTATTAAATGTGATATATTTCCGACAAAACTATATAAGGATTCTTTGATATGAAAATTAAGTTTCTTTAAAAGTAACGTGTTCAAAATCATTGTAAAACGACCCAGCGTGGCCTGAAGTACTGTAGGTCAAAATGTTGTGGCCTGTGATTAAGGGTGTTGCATACATCGTATCACTGGTGAGAATAACTACATAGGAAAATACGTGTTAATATATAGTCAGTGAGACTCACAGTACCTGTCAACCTACACATACGCCTCAACTGTCTTCATCTGCTCTGTGCGGCCCACATTGCTGTAGGGTCTTTTAAGGCGTTCCTAAATACTTTTTAAACTATAAAACAAAGTATTATTACTGTCAAAAGAGACTCTGAAACGTAAATCGAAATTTCCGCTTTAGGTGTTTGTTCCTGTGGCCGCATTATCTTCTTTTCAGAACAGGAAATGAAATTTGTCAGAAAAGTGCTGCGCTGAATATAATTGAATCGGTCATTGTTAAAAGGTGCTATCTTCACAAATCTATACGTGTTTGAAATCAATTTAATCCAGGGACTTAGTTTGTTTAGTCAAGTTTATGGAATAAGTCTATGGTCGTTTTGAATTTAAAGGAGGTAATGACTAAGTTTAGTCGTTCAAGCGTACCATAAATCTACGTTACCATTAAAAACTGATTTTCTTGAAATTTGTACATAGTGCATTTTAATAATGACCGAGTCAATTTAACAATTTAACATTCTTGCTCAAGCCACGGCTAGTTGGCCGCTTGGAAGTGCAGAATTGGTAAGGGCGACAGAGTGTGTGTATCACGCTTCCCCCTAGCCTCTAGGCGCAGGTTACTGAACTTGCGAGCAAGTTAAACGATTTGCCGACAACTCGCCTCTATGAGACATTCAGTGGTGATACTGTCATTTTATAACGTAATACTAAAGTTAAAACTATATTGTAAAAGTCTACTTTATTTAAATTATATTGCCCCAAGATTTTCACGTTTAAAAAGAACCGCAAAAACACCAAACTTGGCCACTTTTGGCCGCTAGAAAATATGCTTTAATGTGTAGTGGTGAACCTGAAATGTGTATACACGGGTGTAACGTACTTTGAATCTTATTCCTTAACAGGCATTAGGGCCGCGGTGGCCGAGGGGTCAGATCTCTCGCCTCCCACCAAGACGATCCGGGTACGATTCTCGGCGGGGTCGGTCCCCGGATTTTCGCATGTGGGAATCGTGCCGGGCGATGCCGCTGGTCGGTGGGTTTTCTCGGGGATCTCCCGTTTACCCCGCCCTTTCATTCCGGTGCTGCTCCATACTCACCTCATGTCACCCTCCACCAGCGCTAAAGACCTCGCTGTTAAGCGCTGACCAAAATATCCCTCTCTCTCTCTCTCTCTCTCTCTCTCTCTCTCTCTCTACAGGCATTACTCGCGCGAGTTGATCAGTTTTCGAAATAATATTGTAACGACCAAAGCTCTGTCACCACTCGGCGGTCTGGGCAGTCGGCTATCACTGCAACGCGCTGGTGAGAAGTAATACAAGGTGGATACGGAGCAACGCCGGAATGAAAAAGTTAGGGAAATGTGAGTTCCCCAAGAAAATCCATCAACCAAGGTCACCGTGTGGCACGATCCGCACGTGCGAAAATCTGGGGTGATACTCATCGGGATTCAAATCCGGACCACCTTGATGCGAGGCGAGCAGCCTAGCTTCTGTGCCCAATGCAGCCCTGACAGAATTAAAGACATGCGCGTTCTCTAACATTTAACCGTGATAAAGTTAGCAGTGTTCTCAAAATAAATAAATAAAATTAGTGTATTAAGTGCAAAGCATTAAATTAACGCATAAAAATTACATATTATCTTAAATTATAGACGCGAATACGAAGAAAATTTAAATAGTACAAACATTTTACTAATTACAAATACTAGACCTACGAATAGTTATTACGAATCAACACAAGAATTTTTTTCTTGTGAATGTGGCATAAGTTTTTTTTCTGTTCTGATTTTTTAAACATTGCATTTTCAGTATCCTTGATGTAGATATGTTGAAATTAAAGAATATATACAAATAAATAATACAGTGAAAAGGAAATATAAAAAAGAAAATGTCGCTTGTGTATAAATACGTACGCGTCATATGTATCGGTACTACATTATTTTACTACATGTTTGTAATAAGTACAATCATATTCATGTAGCTGTAGGGTAGTAAAATCATAAATAAATATTGTCTGATCTTTAAACTCCACTGTTTGTGTAGTATTTCGTACTTCGTGTGACAGCACATTCCTAGCCCGAGGAAGATATTATTTTCTACAAGATCTTATCAGTATTATTTTAGAAGAAGAGACTCTTGCATTACTGTCATTTCGATTCTTATTAAATGAAAACGTCAATGTGGATGTTCAGGACGTGTTCTTGTATGTTGCATCAGTGGCTAACGACACAGCATAATAAGGCAGAGATCAAATAAATCGCTTCACACTCAAATTTTGTGGAGCAATTATCAGGTTTCCCAACCATGGTGTACAGTACAATAATATTCGTCACTTACTGAAGTGCGTCATATTTCACTGAGGTATTTGGGGGTGGACATGTCAAACAAAGTAATAAGACTTGAGTATTTAAAGGAAATTGAGTCGTTATTTAACGGTAAAAGGAAGTATTCTGTCGTACGGGCCCGATGAACGACACGCAGTTCAATAACTCCGCACCGCTGACAGGCGGAGACATCAAAGCACACTGTGCATGCTTTTTATACTCCATTTCATATAAGTTTGGATAAATCTGACAGCAACTTACGGGCAATAATTTGTAATATTTTGTTGCTTGTGTCACTACACAAGACATACCTTGCAGTATAAATGCTGACATGGACATTTCAGGTTCATTTTAGAGCTAAAACTGTCTTGCATTGTGCAACAAATAACAAAATTATTGCCCATAAGTTGCTGTCATCCAAACTTATATGCAACAGAGTATACTGTGCTAGTCGCTGCAGAAATCCTCGCGACGAGATGCTCATTATTTTGTCACCTCTGAGCTTTCACAAACAAAGGGCTTCCTGCGAATCCTCAAAAGCAAACGTTCAGTGTATTATGGACAAGTGAGCATGGAATCCAGGAAATATGACCTCTGCAACCAAACAACAGCCAGGAAATGTGTTTTATATAAGACTGGATGGCTCGTATACTCTGGCCATTACACCGTCGTGCTGGTGTACAATGGACAGAGAGTGACAAAATTCGTGGGTTCGCTGACCTGTAAACTAACTTCCAAGAATATAATATTTAATGAAGCAGACAAGAGCTGCTCATTCGCTACTTGCCGGTACAGCGGTACCACATGAATGGATCTGCATTTAGTTGCACGGCGGTCTATAGGAGATGTCAAATATGTCTACGGTCAATTGCGAAAGTGACACGGAGTTTTAGTTGTTCAAATTATAACTTGTGGCAAAAAAAACGCGAATTTTTCAGATCCCTACCAGTGGAACATCTTCTAATGGAGGGTGATTAAAAATTCATGTTACAAAGGGACGGGTTGGTAATGCGTGAACAACAATCGCTAGTAAACATGTGGTCGTAAACAAATAGTTATGTTGACTCTAGGTGTCAAAGAAATTTGGTAGGCTACCCGCCGTACTTGGCCTTGAGGCATGTCCATGAGCCGGAGGGGGGGGGGGGGCAGGTGGAGAGACAGTTTAAACATCGCGAAAAATAAGTGCAACGCAAAAGTTGCACCTCCGTTGCGTCTGGTTGCGTTGTAGTGTAATTAAGTACACACACAAAGAAGTGCAGGAAGTCTTGTGATGGTACAAAATTGTTGTAAATATGCGTCTGTTAAGGCCTCGCTCTTTAGTTTTACAGTGGTTTCGAAAATATTTTTAAGGCTAATTAATACATATATCAAAAATTCATTATTACAGTTTTAACACTTGTATATCATCTTTTGTATCTGAATGTTTCTGTTGCAATACACCAAACGGATTTTTAGACTTTTGCCCCTGAAATATTACATATTTTGTTGTCAAAATAACCCAAAATGAAGGGAAATTGTTTTTTGCTAGCAAACGGTACATTATTTTAAAAAAAATACGCTCTGCCAAAAATGTGTATCGTATAATTGTACACAGTCTCAATTTTTTTTAAAAGAACTTCATTAAAAATATTCCAGTTATTTGCACTTGTTTGAAATAATTCGTCCCTTGGCAGGCAAACGGGACAATATAATATTTTACAAACTTTTGAGTAGAAAGAAAAAAATTTGTTAAGAAATTCAATTGAAAACAAATTCCAAAAACCAATAGGTAATATTGTAACTGTAGAATTCCAGGCCAATATGCTGTCTTTGTTTTCTCTCTAGCTGAAGGGTCAGTAAATTGGTTTATGAAATTATATTAAAACTGAGACGTTGGCCCTTTTGCCTGCCAAGGGACAAAATGAAAGACCATGGCTTTAAATACTTCAGCACGAATATACTTGTTGTGTACACGTATGCGCAATCGAAAAAAAAAATATGTGTGTGTATTTAATACCAACTGTAGCTATAGGTTCGAGTGTATACATTTTTTACCTGCACTGCGCTGCATCAGTGCCTATTAGAAACGTGTTTTAGGAACATCAGAATTGTTAGAAACTTCCTTTCCAGACTGCAACTAACCTCAGTCATAAATATAAAGGTAGGAATTCGTTTATATGAACGTACTATTTTGTGCAAATAAAATGGCATGGTCACTACTCAAAATCGCATAAATATAATATTACGAAGGCAATGCAAACCATTTTAATGCTCTAAGAATAAATACGGGTATGTATAAACTTGCGCACCTTCGTCAACCAAAAAACTTCAATTTGTATTGCTTCCAGTTGATATAGTGTCGTCACTCGAGTTCTTCTGTTAATGTTCGAGAATATATTTGAAGTACTTTGAAGTCTTAGTTCTTGTTGGTATTCCATTTGCGGGATTTCCGTACGCCTCTAAACGGCCTCAATCTTTCGCAATTGACTCCTCAGAATTTTCTAGTGACAACGACTAGATTGCAGGGGAATCTGTTAAAACATGAATTGATTTTGAGGCATTTTCTGTAGTTATAGTTAAAATCGGTGGCCTTTACGTCTCGTCAACATCGAGGTCGTTAGAGACGATGCAACTTGACATAACGACAGAAACTGAAAGAGGAAATAGCTGCATGTCCTTTGTTAACGAATCCCCCCAGCAGTTGCTTGGAGCGATTTCGGAAAACCATGTAAAACAGGAATCAGGATGGCTGGAGCTGGGAATCGAACCCCGGTTCTTCCGAATTCGAGTCCATCATGTACTTGCGCCTCATCACTCGATCAGTAATTACAGGCATGATACAATTTTTTACGGCAGGATACTCAGAATTCTCATGGTTCTACAATTCGTACGTACTGATAAGAGAAACAAATGTTTCACCAGCAGTGTCAATCATTCCAGGAATGGGCCCGAACGATTTCGAAACGGAGCGTCGGCGTTTGCTTTGAATGCTTCCTGGTCATCTGTGAGCGGAAATTTGAAATCAGGAAGTCGTGGGAGTTTGACGTTAGGACTGTGGTTCCCCTCTTCATTGCCCCTTCCCTTGTTTCTTAGTCATCCCTTTTTCTTGTGCTTAAGGAAAAAGTGTACTCGTCTCCCAATGATGTGATTCATTTCATGCCCAAAGCTATTTTTTTTTTATTGTGGCCCTTCAGTCAGGTAAATTTGTGCAGCTAGTACGGGAAAGCAAACCAAGTATCAACAAATTAGAATCGCAATGTAGTGTTTTTAATGTATTAACCTCATGTGTATGGCGTGTTGTCTACCTGTAAGGCTCCATATTTTCACCTTTCACTTTCTCGGAAACGGTTTACTTGAGGATGTTGTCATAAGGTGACCTTTTTTGTTCATTGGGACATCCTGCTACAAACTATGTTATTTAGTAGCCAAAACATGCAATGATAAAAAACTTTATGTGAAAAAAAAAACATTATTTACTGAAGGTGAAAGGAATTCGAAAACAGTTTCTTACAGGTTGCTGATCTAGAAATAATTAAACTGCACCCGGAAACTCATTATGTATTCTTCCTTAAGTTTTTTTAATGTAGTTTTTTATTGGGAATTTTTAATCGCGAGTCTCCACTAATATTTGCGCTAACCAAAAACTCACATTATATAACTTTACCCTATTTTTATACAAGGAATCATACAAAACAGCTGTTTATTACTCGAAAAAAATAATGTAAATAACAGTTCAAGCATGAAAGCAAACGCAATTAACCGGAAAGGTTTCATCTGCGTTGACATTAATAAAAAAATAATTTGATATTGCTTTCAAGTCAATAATTTCGTCATAAACTACGAGGAGAAAAAAATTTAAATACACGATATAAGCTTGCAAGTAGCAGATAAAAACTATTCAAGATTACAATTGTAGCCTTTTAGATTTTTCTACAGTTCGATTCTAGTACATCTCGTTGACTGTTTAGTCGTTAGAGGTTGTTCGGCCTACACACAACGTTGCACAAGGACAGGCCTAGGAAAGTAATCGACCACGGCAAAGGCTGGAAAGATCAGTGTTAAAAGTTTGGCTCAGAGATAATTTCCACCGTTTGAGCGCTGGTATCGGTTAGATACGTAAATTGACCAAACATAACCCTTTCGTGAATTTAACGTTACTTGAATAAAACATTTGAAATCAAAATTGGTTTATTTTTGACTATAAAATAAAATTAAATGGCTTCTCTCTTTGCCAAGTCTAGTTACACACTGCAGTCTCGTATTTTATTGGACATGTTAAGACAGCAGCACAACTACTGCACAATGTTTCCCTGTGCCAAACTCTCACATAAGAAAACACGTTTTCTTTACTACTTGTAGTTGAATTAACCTTAACCCTCGCCTAGGTTGTCGAACTAACCCTACTTTCACAGGAAGCGATTTAAGGTAGCCCTGGGTAATCGAAGTGAGGTTGACCTGAGACGATAATTGAATCCGAGTACTCTCTTTTGCGAGTCTACCTTGTTATCGTTACGCTACCTCACTAGGTCTCCGGGGTAAGACTCACAACTTCGCTGCATGTGCCGGATGTCATTTTCCGCACTTGATGCGCGAGGACAGTTGAGCGATAAGGTTCATCTTGCCACACTAAATAGTAACCGCTTCGCTTCTATTAACGGCGCGCTAAACTGTCGAGGAGCGTTTTTCGTTTTATTCGATTTTCCTATAGGACTTGAAGCGGCAACCCTTAAATTATATCTGTGGAAAATTGCTAGAAAACTCAAACGCATGCTTCTAGTGTTGTGGTTTACGAATCCGGGCGGTATTTCTGTAGTCACAGTAATATGAAAAATAAATTTTTAGCCGTTTTGAGGGGTTATAAAATCATGTTTTTAATAAGCGTACTGTATCTTTAAAATTACTGAAGCAATGTTTCGTGTCTGTGATCTGTTCTTGTATAAACAAATTGAGAATAAGTTTCGCGATTTCGTGTATAGAAGAAGAAACGTGGCATGCTACCATAGTACATGCACCTTAACACCCTGTCAACGTATCTAGGAAATAATTAATTCTTCTCTCAGCAAACGACACACGTGTTAGCCAGTGTGTGCTCAAGGCCACGTGGTGTGACTTACTTATAACAATTCAGCATATGTTTTGTTACAGCTCTCAGTAGTTCATCTGCACGCTACAAGCTGAGGGTATCTAAACTCAATGAGATGTTAATGCCTGAAGCGGCAGTTGTGGCGTTCCATAAGGCAATAACTTCAAATGGTACTTGATAAATAAATCTGAGTCCTGTAAAACAATTTAATATTTTGTGTTAGCGGAAAGTTGAAGGTGAAGCTATTAGTAGAATATATTATTTGTGTCGTCTACGATTACTTGTAAACATTACCAGCGCAAAAATAGTGAACATCGCAGGGAAAGAAAACCGTTGTATATGAATTGGTAATAGTAGAGTAAAATAAGGATGGCATGTTACGTAATAATTACGCGTGAGCAACGTAATAAACAACATTAAAATAATTTTCATATCATCCTCACGCGGCAAAATAGTTCTTTAACTTTCAATGTTGAGATGTTGAAATAATGTTAATATAATTTATTTGGCTATGTCGACTGAAATCCGCCTTTTCATCTATGTAAATAGTTAACATGGTGGGTCAGCACATATATCCGACAGTAGGCTTTATCTGTGTCCATTTACCAACATAAAATTGCGTCTCAAGAATAGGAGTTATTGTGTGCTGCAAACAAAATAATTGTGAACTATGCAGCTTTTATATTATTACCTTTATATTGTTTGCACAAAAATTACGTCCAGAAACACCCGCATAATAAGCACCCCACGCTGGGCTAAATCGGAGACAAAATTGTTAGTGGCAAAATGTTTTACGATACCGTTTTACATGCACAGTGTGGCAACACAGCACTGTAGTTAGTCCAGTCTTGATCTCCACATATATGTTACTTTTCTTACTACTACTGTTATGACCTGCATATTATGGGTGTTAAGTTAAAATACCGCGCGGTACAAACATGATTATATGTTTACTTGACGTAACATACATAAATAATACTAGGACGCGGAGCGCAAGAGGGGACTTTAACGTTAAGTGTTGCCACGTTGTGCACGTAAAATGGCGTCGTACATTTTCCCACTAACATTTTCGTTTTAGTTAAGCCCAATATTCGCGTGGTGTGTTTATTAGGCGGTTGTTTCGAGACATCATGTATAGGTAACATAATTGTTGCATCCTCATTGTGTTTGTAATATTAAATGTCAAGCAATGTTTCAGATATGTATGGCTGATGACATGCAATGAAATACAATTATTTTACATCCTGAAAGCAAATGCACATCTGTATGACATCAATAATTTGCTACTTTCCTGTTATTCTATGTATTAAGGGGACAATGATCCAAAGAAATAAAACTTAAATTTAAAAAAAAACTACTGTAAGTAGGCGAGGATTCTAGATGATGCTGCAGCATCAGGTCGTGACCATGTTATTGTAATATCATTGAAGTCACAGGATACTACATTTATAATATATAATTCCAGTAGAAGTTGCTCACATACCTTCAACAACTAGCAAAGAGCTGATTATATTGAAACGACTCAACAAAATTTCTTGAATCATAGCTAAGAACAACACTCTCGATAAAGTCACTTTTCAAACAAAAACTAAATCAGAATCGGTTCATCCTTTTGTAGCTACGATGCCACAGACAGATACACAGATGTACACGTTAAACTTTTAAAGTTTTTTTTTCTGCGTCGGAGGTTAAAAATAACTGTACTTCTCTAGCCATGCACGCGATGAACACAATTTCTCAGTTGGGTAAGTATATATAGTGCATGGTAGTGAGAACCTTCCTAATAAAATGACGTACCTTAACATAGCGACATTTCCGGAGACTTTGGGTGACCGATGTTGACAGTATTTTGATGACCCTACCTTCAGCTGTTAGAAAGTCGCCCCTATAACCTGGCACATGAACGGTTTTTCTGTGTGACAAGCTCGTCTTGTTTACGAGAAACCACTTACGTTACCCACATTATTTTCACGTACGATAAGTTCCCACACTTCAAAAATGCTCCTGTAACTTAAAAAACACAGCATGCTGATTAGAAACATTAATTTGGGACCCCTTTAAACAACTAACCGACGGTAATTTCTGGACTGCTTTTACTCCAAAAAGACCATCCAGATTCCCAAAATAAATAAAATTGTAGGCTCACCGCTGAAAGACTAATAAGGAAAATACTACTATGAAAACACTGTTCATCAGCTCAGAGCTCCGCGAATAAGGGCGTAACGGTTTTCGTAGATCGTGGTATTCTGACTCTTATCGCTCTCAGGTCTCCACGCCCTAAAATTACATTCGGTATGTAGGTTTCTTAAGAGTGTTTCGTAGGTAAATAAACGATAAAAACTCCTGTTGATGTCTACACATTTTTAAAAGTCAATACGGAAAAACTACAAAACACAAGTCTAGATATATGTCATTCGGGTTAAAGTGAGCACTCAAAATTGAGTCGCCCATTTCCAAAATCCACTAAGTCAATCATTTTTCGAAAATGAGTTAGGAACACGGCCGTGTAGATGATATCTGTATGCAAATGTGTAGCACTTGATACAAGGAAGTAATGTATTATTTGCTGGCAAAAATGGTCATCGAAAACAGTATACAGTTCCAGACTACATTAAGTTCACTATAGGTACAGTTCCAATCTGTGTTAAGTCCATGAAATAACACATAACCAAACCCTGTTAAGTCCAATGGTCATGTATTGGTGTTATACAACTGCAGAAACAAGCACCAAGTCCTGAAATGAGGAGGAACATTGTTCTCTGATTGTTTCTAAGTGTTATTGTGCATTTACTGTTTTTGTATTTGGACATGTATGAAACAGTGCTTAGTGAATGTAATTGTGCATATACTGTTTTTTTAAACTCTGTCTTCATTAGAAAATGTGTTTGCAGATCATTGTCTTTCATAGTCACTATATTGGAGGACAACAGTTCCAAATCCTGTTAAGTCCAACATATTTTATTTAATTATAAAGACTATACTGGTATGTGATTATAGAGAGTTATGTCGCTGACATATAGATAGTCCCTTACACAAGTATGAATATTTCCATTGCTGTGTCACTTTCAGAACAAAAATTAGACGTTTTTCATGTTTCCTGAAAAATTTGAGTTTTCGGATTTAGCGGGTTTTGGAAATGGGTGACACAATTTAACTTTTTAAAAACATCACTATCCGTTACTGTATATAATTCAACATTAACTATAGTTGCCTTACTTCTTGTATGGTTGGTAGCGTTACTACGCAATATAGTTCCGTCAATTTTCTCATTTAAATACAACAATGTCGAAATAAATGCAACTGAAACCGACATAAATGTGTTTTATATAACTAATAAATTTTATTTTTTCAAACTGTATAGGTTCCTACCGACAGCAAAATTGATCTTATCTAGAGGTTAGACATTTCCCGTCGTTAGTCGTTACGTCCGGAAATATACGAATGGGCTGAAAATAGAAATTTTGCAGGGCTTTTTCGAGTGCTCACTTTATCCTGAACTGCATATAATGATATTAAGCAACTTTATTAGCTAACATTTGTCGAGAATGATGCATTTGTCAAGGGTAATCTGTTGTGCCGCTATCAAATGTACGACATTTTGTCGTCAAAGCTTGTTCAGAAATACGTTGCTGAAGAAATGTTTAGTTCAGAATTTTGGTAAAGCTTACTGTGTAAGATATATATATATATATATATATATATATATATATATATATATATACATACATATACACACACATACACTGGTTTCTGCAGATTGGTTTCGAAAAACGTACAATTTCAAACTAACGCTTTCAGCGCTGAATTATCAATCACGCCACGATATTCTCCGTGTAAAAGGAAGTTATTTCAATAATTGTAGGAAAAAAAGAGTTTCATAAGAACTGATCAATCTGAAATCAAAACCGTCGATTGAGGTACAATTGTTTTCATTTCGCAGTCAATTTTTACTACCATTTATACAGACTATGGAAGATGACCAAAATTGTCTCAAACAATACAAATATAATTTTTAATACGTGTAGGAGAGATTTCTAGTACTAAGCCCCTCACATGATTGTGGTCATGATAGCATAACCTGTTGGCTAAAAGTCGAGTTATGTGCCGATGAAAGTTGATTACGGAATGCCAGTTAACTATGGATTATGTATTTAAAATTGTCTAAATGAGCCGGTTTCATCACTGCTTCATTCAACTCGATTTAACTGAACGAAATTAAAATTTTACCTGCGTATTTAACTGTGTTTAAACACTTAATTTCTTCACATAAAAAAGGCTGTTAACTTGTTCGGTTTAGTTAAGTTATTACATTTTTTTTTTTTTCGGAATAGCGTGTATCAACAAGACGGTGGCCAAATTCCAGACATTAATCTATATAGTTTAGTATCATTATCTTTGGTATACAATTTAAAAAAAATAGTTATTTTGTGTATACAAGCATTAAAACACGGAACATTACTTTAAACATAACTAGCAAGTTTTTGCACAGTTGGACAAGGCTGTGCAGTATTTTTTTTTAACGACCGTGTGTGTTTTTGTACAAATTACACTGAAGCTTAAAACACATGTCAAAAATAAATACCGATTCACTACGACCATAAAAATTAATATTTGTAAAGAAAAGTACACCAAGCTTAAGGTGGTACCTAACAATACTGATTGCACGCCAATACATAGAACATAAAATATTGCCGGTACTGTATGTTAACTGCACTGGACTTTTACTCTTCCTTGTCTAGAAAATTACGATATACATTTTTACTAGGTGAAAATGTGTCGCAAAATAACCATCACTATCACCCATATAATACATGTTTCACAAATCCATCGTGTTTGTATTTCATTATTTTCATTTTCGTCCTCTTTAAATATAAAACACATTCGACATACTATTTAAAAATTTACACAGAAGTCGAATATTATGAGTCCAGCTGGACAGGATTATAAAGTAAACACTTTTCAACATTCATTTCATACGGCAGGTAACCATCAATACCACATATATTTATATTCGTGCCACTATTATACTATATATGAAATGAGTTGAGTTAAGTATAACGATCATAAAATAATTTTTAAGTTTTAACTTTTATTAGCAGTATTTAATCAGAGTAAGTGTGTATGGTGGGACATGGCAAACGGGAAGTCTCAGTTAACTCGATTTTTAAATCGGATTATTAGGTTGAACTATTGTGGCGAAAACTGACCCTAGATCAGAAGACAAACACACTATACTAGTGGTTAGGAAGATAACAACTATGCTTATAAAAGACTGACAGAACTATGCAACATATCATTTCGTTTCGTGTTTTATTTATGACCTTTTTGAATAAATGAATGAGACATATCAAATAAAAAGGAGTTTAAAACGACAGTCAACGATAGCATTAACCTAGGTGTCCAAGAACGAAGTGTTCGTGTCAAATTGTTCTGGGATCATATGATTCCTTGTAAGGCGATGCTTCCCTCTTTCTACTGTTTTTGCGGCAATTATTTTTTAAACCTTAACTAGAACAGATATAAAAACCGTTTGACAGTTTCATGTAATAGTTTTCACCGTGTTGACTAATTTGTTCAAGACATTAAATACTATGGTTTTAACAAATTACGTAACTGACGAAATTTCTGTTGTTAATTGACGTATTAGTTAAAACCGTATAATTTCTTGTCATGAAAAAATTGTTATCACGTCAGAATCAATTTTAAATAAAACTGTCAAACAGGTTTGGATGTCTGTATATAAATAGATATAGCTTGAATATCATTACAAATTATGTGAGGTATTATTTTGTTCGCAGCTGGAAGAGTTTCCCAGAACTGAAAAGATTTTAGAATTTCCGAAACAGAAAACTGAAAATGGTCAAGAAAAATTTTTTGGTGAACAGGAGGATATTTGCTGAATGAAGTTATTACGACCATCAGCGATTCTTTAGTGTTTGGAAAATTTCCAAGGTGAACTGTAAATTACGGGAAGGGAATTCTTTACAGTCGTAAAGAAAATAATACGTCATATTTCTTCACTTCTTGTGCTGAAAAATGTGAAGGATCACAAGCAGTTTTTATAGAGACATTAAATGTAGGAGTCGAACATAGGAACTGCAGGAAATAAAGAACACTGATGACTTGGAACTTGTCAAAGACAGAAGAAAGCACACAGAACAAATATCCGTGATGTGATGAAAGATGAAGTAAGGCAATACAGAGGCAATTTCCAAAAAACATGTAATGTTACAGTTGAAGAGAAAACAGGCCTAAATCATCGCGCAACGTCAAATACTCTAAAATGTATGTGAATTTTGTAATTTTTTTGTGCCGAAATAATAGATTTTAGGTTGCATATTGTGGCAAAAATGACAGAAAAGCTGAATTGTGAGTAAAAAAGCCTACGTACAAGGCAGCAAGAGCAGCTAGAAAAATGTATCTCTTGCGAGCTTCAGGCTTTTTTACATAGTACGTATGATGAAGTATCTGTATATTTGTACGGAGGATGTTTAATAATTGTTTGTCATTTAATGAGTCACTTGAAAATCGATTTTGTATACATTTTTTATGAGCATTGACAGTAAATGCGTGCCATTTTGTACTTTGATTATGCTGCTAGTTTACATAACGCAATGCTTTAGCTTCTAGTATACAGCGTGCCTTGGTGATGATTAGTTAGACTTAGAGAGATGAAAAGGACGGCGAAAAGGTGCAAAATTATATAGGTATTGGTAGCCCAGATATGTCTCACTTAAATTTATTAAATAAAAGTTGTAAGCCAGCTTTAGAACGTCCTATACATACATCACGTCAGATCTCTTACAGGACACCAGAACAAAACGGAGAAGACCTTCTAGCAGGAATTCTTAATTCTTGCTGCCTATGATGTCATCAGAACATCATCCGGAGGTGTTAATGCGGCAGAACTACTTGTAAAGCTGTCAGACATCTATCGATGACGGGAGCCGCAAATATCTAACATCTCCTGTATAGAACATATTTATTTAATTTTATGTAATAGCTATGTTAGCAATAAAAGGAGTACAATATGTTCATAATTCGCTTTCGCACGCTTCTCGCTGCTTTTATCTTAGATATTCCCAAACGACCAGTTTCTATCTCATGTTGCTTATTTCATTCTTCTTCACGAAGACTGGCTGTATACATGCATATTGTAACTGCGCTGTGTATTCGTAAATTACCCACACTAGTACAAGGTTGTTGGGCATAATTGGAGTGATTCAGTAAATTATACAATAGAGCGAAAGTGGTTTGTTTCATGTTCCATCCCAGAGTATCTACTGTTAACAAATGGCCGATCAAATCTTATTCTGTTCAATAAGTTTATTACGAAAAGCGACTTCCCTAAATAGCTATACTGCAGCACTAAATTACATTGCTACATAGTTATTCCGGACTGACATCTAAGGACTACAAGTAAAGGTATACTTGACCTCATTTTAAACTATGTAGATTACAGAGGAAAAGAGTTCTTGGTTACTTACATCCGATGTTGCGTTCGTCATTTAAAACAAAAAAGTTAAAATTCTCTTCGTTAGCACACGTAAGTGCGTGGCTTGTTTTAAAAAGATATACACGGTGAAGACTGTCTGTAACCAACTTGTGTAGTGCAGGAATATAAGGAGTTAAATATATTAAGTATAAGTTTTATTTATAGAACAGAAAACTGAAGGAAAACAAGTGCTGTATAAAGTGTTGTAAATAACATTGACGTAATATGTTAATGAATAACGAAATTTAATTTGAAATTGATTGTATTATTTAACAAGCCTATTATCCCGAAATTAACTTGCTAGAAATGTGGCTTTAACAGCAATCTCTTTAACACTGGTGTCGGTGATATGAGTATGAGGCATCGACGGAATGTCAGGACAAGGGAAATGGGAGCATCCCTAGAAAACTCACCAGGCAACGTCCAATTTTTTTTTGTCACGTGCGAAAATAGGGAGTCATTCTACTGACAATTGATTCCAGATCACCGTGGTGGGAAACGAGTGGTCGGATAACTACACCACCACGGCTCCTTTGTTTTCCAGTATAGGCCTCCTGCTCTAATACCAAATGTACTCGAAAATGCATCAGTGATCTGGTATTGGGTTCAAACACTTTCAGTACAAGTGTTCCGTTAATTGTTCTGAATTAACAATACAATTGCCCAAGTTTCTGCGTTATTGAGTGCAGGTTTAATGTCACGTCATTTGGAAATACTTACGTAGATTTTGCCTGATAATTTGCAAAGGCTTTTCATCAAAGAATCCTCTAGACAAAAATTTGAACATACTGTAATTAGTGCACTAACAAATTAAAATACAGTGTTTTGTTTATGTTAAATTTGTTTCGTTGTTTACAAACATATATAACCAAAATATGTAATTACATCTCAATGGCGTTCAAGTGGAGTAAAATCGTAATTTTATGTGTGTATAAAGTAGTGTAAAAATTGCGTGTTTTTGTTCTTATGCATTGCAAAAACGAGTTAACATACACGAGTAAATAAAAAAACACATTAAAGTGCATTTAAAAACATCGCAGAAATTATAAAAATTTTTGCTAATTTAGTTTTTTTAAATACAAAATTATTTTGTGATGGATTTTTATTTCCATCAAGCAGTAGTCCGTGGCATGTTTTTTCAATCATAGTTATTTCATTTAATTATGTTGATTAGTTTTCACATTGGATGAGAACGAAAAACATGCAAATCTTTAGTTTGATACCATTGTGGGAATACTGGCATAGCTCATTTTTCTAAGAGGAAAATGTAGGGCATACTCCCTAATAATGTCTGGAAACTAATTCTGTTACATATGAATATAATATTACGGTTTTCCCCCGCTTGAAAGCCTTGAACGTCACAAAACCTAAAATTTATCGTTTTTAAAGAAATATCACTCAACTATAAAATAACGGAAAAACTCAAAAAGACGTCTTCCCAGAAACCTTGCTCGAGAAATGTCGTACTTTACAAATGCGAAAAACCATCTGGAATACCAAAGGGCCTAGACTGGGATGAATACAAAATACTGCTTTAGCAATTGTTTCATTTAAAAATCTGATTCTCGCACTGTGAATTCGTTGTACTCTCCGGAAACGCGAAAGTGCGAGTCTACCAACATAGTCGCGAGCACTGGACGTCCTGGAGGAACCTAAGCTGGAGCTGAAGGACGTTGGAACAGTAAAAATTCAAAATTTTATATTTGTGCCAAACACTGTTCAACTTTTACACATCAGATAACATGTCATTTCCCCGAATAAAAAAAATTAGGGCCCATAGTTTTAGCATAATCACCTATCAAAGTCACAAAATGGCAGTTGCGGTGTAGCCAAAATAATAAAAAATTATTAACTTGCAGAAACAAGATAATTCATATCGATACTTAACGATGTGAACTACTTCAAGACACTTTTGTAAACACAAAGCGATATATTTTTGTATTTTTTAAAAATTGATGAAAATGAGTAGATTTTTCCATAACTTTGACTTTCGGCTACTACTGAAATATTCACAACAAACTTTTGTCAAAGATGTCGTGAAATGCATTGATACACTGACTTACAGTTCCCGTAATTTTGAATTCATTAGTTAATTACTTTTTTTTTTATTTTGGCTGCACCGTAATGGCCATTTCGTGACTTTGATGAGTGATTTTGCAAAAACTATGGGGCCTAATTTTTTTTATTTGGGGAAATGACATGTTATCTGATGTGCAAAAGTTGAACGGTGTTTGGCACAAATAAAAAAATGAAATTTTACGTGTCCAGAGCTCTTAACGAAACGCTCGGACACGGCGGTGTAAGTAGAACGATTTTCAGAAACGGTAAGCTTGAACCATTCAAGACTCCTCGATACGTTCAGACCGTACGAGTTGGCAGGCACTGTATCGGTTAGGCAACGTTCGTAAGAACAATTCGTATACTACCAGCGTGGTAAACATGCAATACTGCCACCACGGCAAATATGACCTCCCTGAAATAAAGGAAGTTTGATGCCACCCGTAAAATGTAACAATAATATCTTAACGTGAAACACAACAAAACTGCAGTGCAACATAATTACCGACACTGAAAGCGTTTTTACTTATTCTGCCTAAATAAACAATTCATTAAAAATTAAATAATGTAATATATTCGACACTTACAAAATAACGTAGTGGGGGAGAGGTGCTGACCTCAGTATAGGGTCTGCTGCTGCAGGTGTGCACGTAAGGCACTGAAACAAAGTGGGGCAAAAATCTTTTCACCAAAAATTCCTGCCCCTAGCAATGACTAATGTTAAACGAACAGTACACATGGGACAGTTTAATTTGAGCAGAGATGTTGAGAAAACAAGCAGTGCCGATTAACACGCGATTAGAGAAAAATAAATGTATTTGATACAACCCATGTGCTGAACGATTACCAATGTTCTAGAATAATATTTTCGAGACAGACAGGAGAAAATGAATGGTACAGAATGTACAAGACAAGGAACCCGTTGGAAGATAAAGTAGCTAGATTCAAATGTCCTTACAGAATATCGTTAGGCCAGGTTTGTACGCTGTCAAAGAGAACCTCAGACGACTAGCAGCATCTGAGAAACGTGCAGTACGTGGCAGTAAACGAGAACATGCGCCCTGCAGACAGCACTGTATGGCGGGAAATGACGGGCGAGGATGGGGAGTGAAGGAGGAAATAGAATCGCTGTTAACGCAAGGAACCGCAAACATCTCCGGCCAAGGTAAAAGACGAACTGGTCAACCCGGACATAAATCATAGGAGTTAGCCAACTTTTTGCAACCAGGAGAATCTTGGGGAATATACTCGTATGACTGAAAAGGTATCTAGAGTCGGAAAACCAGCGGTAAAATCCAAGCTAGTAGGAAGAGTGGCGGGTAAAGAGATTTCGGTCAACGCATAACAATGAGATCCTGACAGTTTTATGAGGTAAGTATGGAGCAACAAAAGAATGTAAAGGCGGAGAAAATAGAGAACCCGGGATAAATCCGCCGGCAACCGGCGTCCATTTGTAGCAGTGCTCAGTTCTTTTAAGTGCAAGCCTTGGTATTGTTTAAAAGTGTTGATGTGATAATTTTATAGTTTCATGAAATAGTGTTGATTTTGTAGACGATACTTGTGAGTACAGTTTCCACAAAATAATTTGGCTCGTATAGTTTGCTCATAAAGTTGCGTCAAAGTTAAAATTTGCATGTTACGCTTCCACTTAAATATTGAAAAGCAATTAACTTACTCAAGTGAAATAATTCACACTGAAATAACATACCATGAGCTACGTACCCAAACACTTATTAACCCAAAACGTAATATTTTGAAATTAAAAAAATCTCAAAAATACATGGATGATTTTAATGCAGCAATTTTTTAAATATATTTTTTTATTGTGGGATTTTCTAATATTAGGTGACGTACCTCGAGGCATGGTATTTAAATTTTAATTATTTCGTTTAAGTATGTAAGCTGGTTTTCACTATTTGCATGGAAGTGTAATGCACAAATTTTGACTTTGACGTACCGTTATGAGAAAACCACGCGAGCTAAAATTGTTTCGTAATAAGGAACTGTACTCACAAGTATCTTCTACAAAACTAATAATATTTCGTAAAAATATAAAATTTTCATATTAAACGAACTTGAACACCTTCAAAATGACGCAGTGAAAGTGAAGTACGACAATAAAATTATATTTCTCAAGAAAACTATTAACTGGTCATATACATGCAGTCAGACTAGACGACAGGACTTAACATTTTCTGCCGACAGTAATTTTTAACCATGTATTACGTATGTACCTATATAAGAGTTTCTCACCTGACAAGTGTAGGATGAACGTTGTGAGAGACTGTGTTGTGTTAAGTGTCAATTTCTTCTGGTCGTTATTGTCAGATGTAGTATTATTTACGAATGACTGTGTGTAATTTCATTTTATGCTTTCTCACACGTAATGTGACGCCAATATTTCGATCCAGTAAACTTATTTCATTGTGTTATTTCCATAGTCCAATTAATTACAAAGCTGTCAAACGGAGGCCGTGTTCGAATTCAGTGCAATGTGCCCTTGAACACTTACCCTTGAGCCCTTCCCTTGAAATATGCCCTTGTCCCCTTCATGGTATGCTACTGACGAAGTGTGATCTGGTGAATTCGGATACCCTCTTCGGGTAAATCGATTTGTTTGTGTCGATCAATATACGCTACTCTCTCGCTAAAATAAAAGTTATCGTTTCATGTGTTGACCCTAAGGACTGGTTTACTACGCAACAACGCAACAACGCTAGAAACACAACGCAACAAATTTTTCAGTCGTTTATAAACATCGCAAGCGACACGATGTAACCAACACTACCACTCAAAATTTCGGAGAGGCAACAGAAAATTTATCTTTGTATTTTTCCATTACGAATATGTTTTGTCAGGTATACATCGATTTCGTATGTTCAATTGTTTGCGTCTTGCGTTCTTGCGTAGTTTATAAATCCTGGCCTAAAAAACAAGGCATACTAATCTTACAAAATATTTTACGGGTATTAAATAACTATACCTGTGTGAAAACTAAAATAATAAATACATACAGATCGTATTTATTTATTTATTTATTTCGTAATTTCCATTGTGTTTGATCCTTTTTCTCAACACGTGCTCACCGCTTCGCCACAGAATAAATAAGCACCCATAGAAAAAATAAGGTGTTACGTAAGCACCTGTGGCTTCGCTAAACAGTAGAGCAATGAAAATCGATCTAGGGCTCGTGAAGGGTAGGGGTCACTTACCCTTGGCCGAAGGGGACATTCAAGGGTGCATTCGTGCCCTAGCTGTGAATTCGAACACGAACATTTGACGTCACCACATCGCTGCATTTTTCAAGGGCATGAAGCCTGGTAAGTGCCCTTAGATGGCCAATTCGAACACGGCCTATATTATTCACAATTTATAAATATTTATTTTGAAAATCAATTTATTATTTCACGTTGGACAGATTTTACTGTCCATAGAAAACTAATAAAAACCACCTTATTTCACTACTCCTAATTATATGCTGGAAATAACGACTGCTGCCATACGCACTTGTAAAAAATCATTGTTACGTTATGTATGCAATTTTTTTTGTTTAGTTACAAAAATTTTGCAGACGGTTTTAGTTTGCCAGTGCGACCGGTTTTGATATTATTTATCAAAGAAAAAATATCCATGTACTGAAAAACGACTGTGCAACTTCAAACTGTCGTAAAAGCTTTTTTTTTTCTATTGTGCTTACAGACTGGCGTCTCTAAAATCTTTTGTCTAAGTACGAAAGTCTGATACTTCTCAATGCTCGCTCACAAAATATCTATGCCTATGAGTTATCATTACAGTAGTGCTTAGCCAAACTTGAAAAGAGATTACAAATAAGCTTGTCAGTATACTATTCATAATCATAGGTGTTTTGCTTTAAAAGTAATCTACTGTGTGTGAGAATTTTCAAAGAATATGTAATATATATATTGAATAAATATTCCTATAACTAAAAGTAAATAATACTAAATGAATTATTTTGTTACATACATTAAATATTTTTAAACAAATTTCCAGTTAGTTCGGGCAAGATTCTTACAAGTAACAATTTTAAGGGATGTTAGTTACGTGTTTAAAAATGGTTCTACAAGTTGTTTTTTAACAACACCGACATGCTCCGACAGGCGATTCGTTATAAAAAAATAAGTAGAGAAGATGTTTGGCACTTTTCGCCTAAACTTAACAGTAAAGGGAGTAATGAGACTCTGAATATCAACATTTGAAATCGTACTGTTTTTGTGTTTGCAATCACATCGATGTTTCAAATTAAGGGAACGTCATGACCTATCACATTTTCAAAGACATAACATGACCCATTTATTGCTGCAACATGTGGAGATCCTTAAGTGTACGCAAATAAATTACTTTTAAAATCCTGACTTTTGGGGGCTGTATCTGACGTACTTGAGTGAAACAACATTGATACCAACCATGTAGTCATTCGTGTTTGGTTTATTGTCAATATGCCTAGGACCCATCATGTTCGTTCACAACTAGCTGCAACGGTATTTGCGTAGAATGCCAGGAACAAGCTGGTCTGCGACTTTGACAGTATTGTACATGTTTACAGTGAATTCCCACCTTCGTCTGTGCGCTAAGCACATCACATGCATGTTCGCCGCGTCACATATGTTCTAGGGTCTATATGTCTGCGCGAATCAAGTGTGTTTTGAATATAAATGGCATGCCATTGACAGTTACAACAAGAGGACTTATTTTGTTACACAGGTTCCATTACTCAAGAAACCATCTTCAATGTTCGAAAATCCTGACGGTAAAATAGTTGTATGTATTTAGAGGGTAGCCAGTCCTACTATTTTCATAAGGGTAGAAAGTGTTAAGCAGCATTTGCTGTTGGTTTGAGATCCCATTAACATCAAGAAATGCTGAAAACATTGTTTTATTATGAAATTTAGTTCCCGATATTTTGGAGTAATACGATTTCATATTTTGATGTTCAGAATCTCATTACTCCCTCACTATAAAGTTTAGGGGAAAAGTGCAAAATATATTTTATGCTTATTTTTACATAACGTTTCACCTGCCGGAGTTTGTCGGTGTTGTTCAAAAACACCTCGTACTTGCGTGAAGTTATAAAACGTAGAAGTAAAATAATTCCAGCAATTCAGTAAGAAAGTGTTTTGTACTGTAAAAATTATTTTCACAGTTTATACATTGTGTAATTGCGAGTACTATCGCCACTAAGCCTACATATACAAACCGAATACTCCAAAATATTTTTGAAAAGTTAATTTGTTCTGCACAACTCCTTTACTAGGAAACAATGAATTCAATAATTAGAAATAGCACGTTTACAATACTAGGCAATTGTTTATGCAGCTTGTCTTAACATATCAACGTTAGTTATTTTCAAGGAAATTAGCTAAGCTCTAGTCAAGCTATTTTTAATTTTTTAAACGATGGGTTTGTAAAATCAGTTCATAAAGTTTTCTCATAATTTTACAGCGAAACATTAAAAAATTATGTACGTTGTTGCAATATCTTGTGTTGCAAGTTCTTATTTTAGGAAATATAATAGGCAGGGACTTTGAATATTCGTGCAAAGATTTCTTCATCTGCTTGTTTTATTGTTAGGTCCACATCTGCAGCTCAACTTCATGGATATTGGCAGCGTGTCTTTGTGCCAAGGCATCGCTTATTTGACTGAACCAATCAGAATACGGTTACTGAGACAACATAGTCTGTGATTTTCAGGTAGGGCCCCAAGACGCGACAGAGCTCAATCACTTAAGGCCTCGCTCAAGTTTAGCAGTGGTTTCGAAAATATTTTTTGTAACGCAAATTAATACATATATCAAAAATTCCTTTGGCAGTTTTAACACTTATATATCAACGGTTGTATATTAATTTTTCTGTTCCAACACACCAAACAGATTTTTAGATTTTTTCCCCCGAAATAATACACATTTTGATGTGAACATAAGCCAAAATTAAGGTAAATAATTTTTTGCTCGCAAACAGTACATTATTTAAAAAAACGCTCTGGCAAAACTGTGTATCGTATGACTGTACACTGTCTCAAATTTTTTCAAACCGTTTGGTTAAAAAATATTTGAGTTATTAGCAATTGTTTGAAATAAACGAGAGATCATGGGCTTAATATGAAGCATGACTGCAGATGTGCACGTAAGGCATTTTAACCTGTCGGTACAAACATATTTGTCGAGAGAGTTCATGTTTTATTACAATAGACCTACGCTTAGCTTAAACGGTTTATGAAGAAATCGGCTTTTGGCTATAAATCCGGTACAAATTAAATAATTTATAAAATTAAAATGTGTTACTTGCGATCGCTCGGTTCATTGGTTAAAGCTCCCGGGTTCGAATCCCAGCCTGGGAGGTAAATATTTACAGTAGCCTCTCTGGGTTCATGACTGAGTGTTGTGTTGTCCTCTCATCACCATACTGCGGAAGACAGTGGCGAACCCCCGCATAGTAACATCGCCTAGTCAGCTTCTGGAAGCTTCGTGATTTCCACCACATGACGCCCTCCGTGGTTCTAAACCTGCCTCCATCAGAACATAGTTCGTCATCACTTGGGGCCGAAGTTGGCGCAGTGCATAGTGTACTCGCCTCCCAACAAGGCGATCCGGGTTCGATTCCCGACGGGGTCAAACCACGGATCTTCGCATGTGGGAATCGTGCCGGACGATGACGCTGGTCGGCGGGTTTTTATTGGGGATCTCCCGTTTTCCCCCGCTCCATCGTTTCTGTTCTTCTCCATACTCCATCATGTTATTTCTCACCAGGGTTAAAGACTTAAATGTTAAGACTTTGCTCTTTAGTTTTGCAGTGGTTTCGAAAATATATTTTTAACACAAATTGGTACACATATCAAATATTCAAAAATTCATTGTTACAATTTTAACTATTATATATCATCGTTTGTATCTCAGCGTTTCTGTTGCAATACACCAAAAGGATTTTTAGATTTTTGCCCCTGAAATATGACATATTTTGCTGTCAAAGTAAGAGAAAATGAAGCAAAATAATGTTTTGCTGGCAAATGGTACAATACTAAATAAAAAAAAAAAAAAAAAAAAAAACGCTCGGGCAAAATTGTGTATCGTATGACTGTACACTGTCTCAAACTTTTCAAAGCGTATAAATATTCGAGTTATTTGCAATTGTTTGAAATTAATGAAATATCACGGTGACTATCTTCACTTCAATCATCACCACTTCAGATTTCGAAATATAGGCGGTTCGACATAAAGTGAGCACTCAAAAAAGCCGTGCAATATTTCAATGTTCAGCCAGTCCGTATCTTCCCGCGCGTAACGACTAATGAAGGTAAACGTTTAACCTCTCTGGTCACGTCACTTGATGTTAAATAATTTGTGCAGTCGGTAGGAAATTTTATAGTTAAATAAAGAAAAGTTTATTAATTAAATAAAATGCGAGTATGTAGATTTCAGTTGATTTTGTTTCAGAATTGTTGTATATACGTAGGAAAATACACGGGACTATATTCGGCAAATCGCTGCCGACCATACAAGCAGTAAGGGAACTGTTGTAAAATTTTGAATAATACGCAGTAACGGCTAGTGACATTTTCAAAGGTAAAATTTTTAGTGCTCGTGTTATCCCGAACGACTTATAGAAACCGGCACGTCTCGACGGAAAAAGTGAGAACGTGAACATCGTTCTGCACATGTCGACATAAAAATCTTGTACCTCTGAACAGCCATGCGGCATGGAGGATGTTACATCGATTTATCGCCGAGTCACAAATCGATCAACGCTCAGTCTCGACATTGCTGGCGACAGTCCAGGCGATGTAGGCGCAGAACCGTGTGGGGCGACGGCGACATGGAGTAGCGAGAGGTAATGGCGGACGACACGCCCGCCTCCCTGCAGACGTGGATGTGGATTGACCTGCGAGGAGGCCGCGGATAATTAAGGAGACGGCAGCAAGCGGCTTACCACGGGCGGAATTAAATTACGCCTCGTCTGGCGTGTCTCAGAGCGACCAACAAGCTGGAGAGAGAGAGAGAACTTGTAACTGGCGGGCGGCTGGGATTGTGGTACCCGCCTCAAACGACCGCCGCTCATGCTAATTGTTCTTCGACCTGTTCTCTATGGCACAAAGACTCTTCAGCTTCCATCAGCGTCACCAAACACCACGTACCCTACAACAATTATCAAACAAAAAATTATTTCATAACTCGTTTATCGCTTATGGCTCGGCATAAGTCGCCATATTGAACATTTTTATTTTTCACTTTTATATATTTAAACCACAATCAGTCGGGCAATTTTTTTTTTGTATTCTTAATTTGTTTGACTGATTGCGGCTTAAATATACGTTAAAAATTCAACTGCGATGCGTTTACTGTAGTGCAAGGTAAATAGAGTTGATATAATAGTAGCAAATTTAACATTTTTCTTCTCAGAATTTCATAAGAGTGAAAAATAAAAAAATTAAATATAACGATTGATGTCGAGCCTTAAGTCAGGTTGCACAATTCTATCCTTGACCCCGAAATCTCCTGACCTTCGTTAAAATGATCCAAGAATCAATTTAACGGTGTTATACACTGTGAAAATTTTTCCCCGTCGATTTACGGAATTTCCGGTATTTTTTTTTTCAGTATACCTCCGTGAATACGCGAAAACTTATTTCCTAATCTAACATAAGTTTTCGTCAAACAATTTCATCATGTGGAACTGAGCCATTCTTACATAATGCTACAATTACATTTCTACAGATTTTCAGATTTACCAGTGATGTTATTAAAATATATCCATAATATTTACAGCTCTCTAAACCGCAAATTTGCGATTTTTCCGTGCAAGTGTCCGCATACTTATGGGCATATTACGTGTGATTCCGTTGTGTATGTTTACTATAGAAATTTTAGAATTTTATTTTTACGGACACTATTTACCTTTATTAACGATACATTTCCGTTAGAATTTATAACTGTGTACATGAGAGTATTTCAAGTAGTACCGAATACCGGTGGAATATTTTAGTATGTTACTAAGGAGTACTACACATTTGCTAAAAACTCTCACAAACATTTGGTGGCACTGTTAAAAATAATTATAGTTGTTTTACGGAGTAGTGCTGGTAAAAAATTCCCCAAAAATGTCCGTTAATTTACGGAAGGCAACTAGCTCCACTTATTGAAACACTCATATTTTTTGGAACTTCTCTATGATGCAGGCACAAAAATGTGTGCGGTAATTTTTTAGTTTCTTCACGCAGGTTAACATAAGTTTAATTAATGAAACAAAATTATGTATAATAAAAAAAAAAATGCTTCGGAAATTTTTAACAGTGTGCCTTAACAGATCAAGTGCCAATAGTAAGTTATGTATAAAGTATTTTTCTGCTTTGAAACAGTAATACAAAAAGTATTTTAATCCTACATACTGTAGAAAAATATTGACTTTATTTTAACATACTTTTTGGAGACTGTTTCAAATCTGAAAAACTTAAAGCGTATTTTACTGATAACTAAAAATTGGCACTTGGTCCGTTTCTTCGCGATGACAACTTACCTCTATGAGACATTAAGGAGTAATAATGTAATAATATTACGTAATATTACAGGTAAATATGTATTGCACGCACCTTCTATATCTTTTTAAAAATTTTGTGGCAGTATTTTAGTGTCTAAAAGGACCCATCTTCTTCAGCTAGAAAATATGCTTTAATGTGAAGTGATGTAATAAACTTTGAATGCCATGCCTCAGCAGATATGACTCGTGCCCGTTGAGCAGTATTCAAATAAACTGGTATAGACGGTTCGGGATAAAGTGAGCACTCAAAATAGCCGTGCAAAAGTTCTTTTTTCAGCCAATCGTATCTTTCCGCGTGTAACGGCTAACGAACGGAAACGTCTATCCTCTTTGGACACGTCACTTGATGTTTGCGCGTGTAAGATAAATTGTGCAGTTGGTAGGAATGTTTATAGTTTGATACAAAAAAAAAGTTTATTAATTATATAAAGTACGAATATATCGATTTCAGTTGATTTTATTTTAGTATTGTTGTATTTAAATAGGAAAATACACGGAACTATGTACAGTAATTCGCTGCCAACCATGCAAGCTGGAAGGCAACTATTGTTAATGTTAAATTATATGCAGTAACGGCTAGTGATATTTTTCAAAGGTTAAATTTTTAGTGCACCCTTTATCCCGAATGACCTACAACTGCCGAAACTCTGCACATCGTTTAGAGTACTGATTTGACCAATCAATAGGCTAGTTACCTAAGAGTTAAACGATGTTTTGTATTGAAGTGAAAAATGTTTCACTTTAGGCAAAAACAGGTAGGCCAAATCAGTAATATAAGTACTTCAAGTAATTAAGCAAAACTTTTATTTTAATTTTATCCGTCATTGATAATGGTACGATATAAAACACGAGCTCGTGAACGTGTATTCTGAAAATATGCATGAACTTCTCGAGTCCTCACAAACTCCTCATAAATGCAGTTGCTACTACCTATATTGTTGTCAGGACACTAACTTCATGCCAGTTTCCACACTGGCCACTCGAGGCATTATGTACAGTTTAATAGTTTTTATGTTTTCCGTGCACCAATCCCGTTAAAGAGGACTACTACACCAATCAATTGGAACAAGGGAAATTATCAGGGAAAGAAAGAGAACAATTTTGTGGTGTTCGTTAATGACAATAATCACATACTGATTTTGCATCCTTGTCTAACCCTGAATATAGGCCCCATTTAAAAAAATTGCAACCAAAATAAGTTTTTTTTCTTTATAAAATTTTCATTTTGTAACCATTTTACAAAAAAATTTCCAGAGACAAAAATTAACCTCTTTGCAATATTTAAAAAAAAATAGTTTTTTTTTGCCATTTTTTGTACGATGCGCCGTTTTGGTGCTAGGTAATTGTGAATTGTGAATTCACATATTTTGTCCCGCACCAATTTATAACAAAGGTACCACAAAATAAAATAAACACGAGATCTTACAACTCCTAATTATCATATAGTACAGCAAATTAAAAGAATGCCTGTAATATCGTAATGTAAAGAGTGTAAATTTACGTAACAGAATGCAACATTTCAAGTACTGTAAGTCAAAACCTTTTTACGTAGTTACAGGTCATTTACCTATAGGTGAAAAGAGCCATATATTTTATCTATTGTAAGTGAGACTTCTTCCAAAATATTATCACAAATACAACACGACAACCCACTGTAATGTTCACATACACCTGTGCACTTCAATCTTTCTTGCAGCTGCAGGTCATATTTGTGCAACCGCACGAAATTCGTTCAGGACGTATTTTCAAGTTCATAAATAAAATTGATGGGAAATGACTTACATCCGACAGGTTGGAGTGGAAAATTGTCAACATTGGACTGACTCCTATCACGAATAATCTTCACAACGCACGTACAGATGTCTCGACATGATAATGTGTAAATGCCTTTAGGGTTTCTTAAAATGACGGCGCTTTTCTTAATTTACTGCAATTTTTAAAAAATACGAAGTTATTTTCCAGTGTTTTTTTATATTTTAGCATATTGCCCATAAAAATTTATTTAAGCATTAATTATTTCATTCTAGTAAGATAGTTGGTTTTCGTTATTTGTATGTTCCTGTCACTAGCAAATTTTTTACTTCTGCATACCGCTATGGGAAGAATACGAGAGCTAAAATGTTTTTACAAATGGAAAGTGTAGTCATAAGTATTGTCTACAAAATTAACACTGTGTCGTATAAATGTAATATAACTTAATGCTTGTTTTTGCCTCTTGAACCCCCTTAAATACCTACAGGAAAAGTGACTACTGCGGAAATACTTCACACCAGTTTAGCGAGCCACGTGTGGAATCGAGGAAGCCTGGCCCATATCTCCCTTTTATTTCTGGGCCTCAAACACGGAAAATGACATACGGTGCATAGATCTCTTAATATTAGGATGTTCTCTAACTTTTACGCAAGGCTATATAAATAAATGCCGTACGAGGAGGGTACTCGAGGGATAGGGTACCGCACCCCAGATGCAGACTTATGACTAGGAGCTCTTAGGCATATGTTTGCCTTGAAGGCAGGCGTGAAATGTATGCCCTAATGCGGAGAGGAGCCGGAATGAGAAGGGAGGGAGATCCTAGAGAAAATCCGCAGACCAGCGGCATTGTCCGGCACGATTCCTACTTGCCAAACTGTAGGGAACGGCCCAGCTGGGAATCGAACGCATATCGCCCAGCGTGCCAACTGTGGCCCTAGGGCGACATAAGAAAGTGTTATGCCCGGTACTCACTATCCATAATTCAGTATAGAATTTCATACCAAATTCGGTGCAAGTAGCACTGCGACAGTGCGCACCGCAACTACGATGGTTACAGACAGAATTATTTCCGTGCCTAATGTCACAGATAGAGCCCGTCCTATTTATCATCGCAGTGTACGTTCATGCGCATGCACAATGCACGGATTCAGCCACGGCGCATGCGATATACACAAGTAGGGTTGCCAATATGATTTGAATAGAAACACTATTATCGTTTCCTACTGAACAAACGACCATCGAAGTTTTCAAAACCTAAATAATACAAGATTGTTTTACTTATTTGGCAATTACACGTATGTCTTGTATTGTGAAATCGTTTTCAGAAATTTTACAGTTACACTTTATGAAATAAAGCGACCAACATCACAAATATATTTTTCTTCTTTATGAACCGAAAAAAAAATGTTAGTAAATAAAGATAGTGTATATACGACACAGAGGTTTTGCTACGTAATTCAGATGTAAAATCACTATCGAAATTTATGACCAGAACTCAGTAAGTAATTGAGTATAGAATTAAGGATAGTGTGAACCAGGCTTTAGAAGATATCAGTTCAGTACAAGAGCATTTAACAACACCGTGGGTTGGTGGAGTAGGAGCCGGAAGTCCTCAAGAGGGACATGTCATCAGAATGGATAAGGATACCCACTTCAAACTGTGACTGTCGTGATGCGGTCTTCAGTCGCGTCATGCATCAACGCCTAGCTTCGAGGGGAAACCCCTCTGTTCGTCTTCGCTCCTGCAGTCCCTTGCCTTTCATAACCATCCTTTCCTCCACGTCCATATGCCATGCTTACAAACATCCGCTATTCTCCGAACATGAAGGCGAACTCGCATTTATTTTCCCGATAGCATCACTCCAAATTTTCACTTTTGGGTAACGTGGCGGATGTTGTCATTTTGGCCGGCTGGTTTTCTCAGGGTTCACCAATTTCCCCAGGTCCTTACATTCGCCCGTTTCTCCGTACTCTTCTCATATTATCCTCATTAGCAATCAAAGAGAAGATATTTTTGTCAGTACTTGACATCTAGGTCTTTAGCATTGGTGAGGGAGGACATGAGGAGGGTATGGAGCAGCGTTGAAATGAATGGGCGGTGGAAACGGGAGATCCCTGAGTAATCCATTCGACTAGGTGCATCATCTGGTACAATTCCTACATGGGAAAATCCGGGGACCGATCCCACCGGGAACCGAACCCGAATCACCTTGGTAGGAGGCGAGCGCTGCAGCCACAGAGCCAACAGCGGCTCCATACCACCAGTTGAGACTTCGCCCAAAACTTCCTCTCCAATCAAATTAGTCATTTATTAATTCAATGGTATAGACCGTTGAGTATCAAGTGATCATTAAATATTTAACCTTACGAAAAAACACTAACTGTTACTGCATATAATTCAGTATTATAACTGTACATGCCTTACTCCTTGTATACTTGACAGTGAATTACAGAATGTAGTTCCGGGCATTTTCTTGTTTAAATACAACAGTACTGAAATAAACTCAAATGAAATCGATCTCTCTGTAGATCATATACTTAAAGACATATTTTTTAACATGTTTAGGTACCTACTCAATGAATATTTTTGATAAGTAAGCATGAAGTGAGGCAACCGGGTCTTTGGAATTCTATCGTCGCCTGCACAAAGCCAGTGCCGCCCCTGTGGCTCCGCTGAAGACGCTGTAGTTCAAAATTTACCGACAAATGGCTAGAAATCGTTTGCTAAGATGTTTTTCTCTTGTGTAATTAAAATACTTTTGTAAACAAATACTATTGCCAATTGATATAAAGTTATTGGTAGTCTGTTAAATGTTTCGTTGCTATGAAAGATAAATTTTAGACTGTTAACCACGATATGGTAATTTAAAAAAAAACAAATAGTAGTTCGGCCGCCAATGACGCTCAAGCTCGTGGCTTAAAGGCTCTCTGGGCAGCACCCTCTCTCATTGGCTGGGGCCGCCGGCCGGGCAATGACATCTCATAAGTTCATAACACCATGCACTCATCTTTCTTTGATAATTCGGGAACGAATTGTTGGTTAACTTCCTACCTTATCCATGTCGTACCATTCATTATTGTAGGGTTATTTCTTGCGCCCTGCGCACTCTGTCGCACAGCTTTTTACATCACCCTTCTATATTTCTAATGGTTATTCTTTGCCCTTTCATCTAAGTCTTGCTCTGGTCGGAGTGATTGCATGGTCCCAATTGCGTTCATGCCTTCAAACAAACATGCCGTGGCGGAATATGGGGGCTTAGTAAAAAATTTAATCACAAAAAATTAAACGGTATTTATTATTGCTGCTCTATGGGTGACGAAGGCGTGCGTGGCAGTAGAACTGATCAAACATGAATTATTGAATAATGTGTGTTATTATGTTGCGTGTTTCGAAAATTATGTGCACACATTTACGTAATTCGTAACGGCTATAGTACAAATGGTAAGAATCGATGCACAAACCCGTAATATGTAGTCGTTATAGCAGGTATTTATAATAACTGAACATACTATTTATTATAACAATTATTCATCGCTTGTGTATTTATTGAGTAGATAATGTAGGTATCATTTTAGAAACAGTATATTGTAGATGTGAACTTTGTGTAAGCCTGCGTAAACAAAATCACGTGGCAATGTTTATGGTTACTTGCAAAGAAAAGATACAAATTGGCAGTCAATAGAAACTAAGCGGGTTTATTTCAATACTCACTTTATCCCTAATCGCCTACAACAGAACGATATTAATAACATTTCCGGATACACGAAACATTGAAACTATCACTAAGAAATATGCGAATATGTCGCGCGACGAAAACTAAAATTATTAACTTGGTCTTCATTCAATTCCTAATTCGCTCAAATTCGCTTACGCTTCGCGCTACTTTAAAAACGCTACATAAAAAAAAAACGTTTAAAGATACAAATTACAAAATAAAAATTATAAAATAAAAATCAATTACTTTCTGAGAAATCATCAATGAATTGATATAATTTCCAAACAACAAGCAGACTTACGCCACGCCAGATTTCAGGCAGATCGAAAACGATAAGTTGGCAACTACATATTAGAAGCAGGTTCAGGTAATGACAGTTTTCAAACAGAGCAGAAACGAAAGGTTAGCTCATGTGAAAGCACGTTCACTTAGAGCCAGTCTCCCGTCACTTTGGCAACGAGACATAGCGCTATTTACTAGGCAGATCATAAACTACAGTTTACAAACTTAAGATTAGAAGCAGGCTTATTAATTGGGCGATGTTCAGGCAGATCAAGGACAGTTTGCAATCACGAATTTCAGCCACTCTTCTCGTAGCGCCAGGCTTCAGACATATTAGAAACGAAGGGTCAGTAGCTCTAAATGAGAAGCAAACTCACACAACGCCGGTTTATAAGGATAATAATTGTAACTAACGACAAGTTGGCAGATCCAGAGTCACGGAAGGATAACGTAAACTGCAACGAAATGTCGGCTGTATTAGATACTAAGGGCCGTAGTTATAAACGTCCTCCGAAGGCTTGCTGGCAAGCCCCTGGCCGTTATTCGCGCAGCAGTTCGCTGGCGGTCTTCCACTCTTCCTACACTATAGTTGTCTGCCGATGGATCCCAGGACATCGCCTGCTGAACGGGAGTTGGATGGTTCTCCTTCATAAAATGTGGCAACACAGCCTCATTTTTAGCAGCGAACATAGACTCAAGTGCTCAAAGACCACTGTTATGAACACACCTAACTTTAAAAATAAAATCGTTTCGATTTTGTTTTCCTTGTCTGTAAACAATTTTGTTGTCTTTGTAGTGGGACACACGTGAGATATTCGAAATGATTGAAGGAAGCCGCGGAAAAGTTTGACTATGGAAGGTAAAAAAATGACAGTGCGATACACTCCTAAAAAAAGCAATTTTTTTTGACCTGATAAAAAATACAAAAACATAACTACAAATAAGAAAACTGACTCTGTGCCCAACTACAATAAAAGGAAATGTGGAAGAAATTCACTGCAGAATATAATGCTTGCGATGTATCGCGCAGAGATGATCTGCAGTTGAAAAGGAATCTTCCATGTCCCTAATATATATTTTTGGTAGTCGCGCATGTCTTTGGTCATCTATTTATTCATAATAGTTGACAACTTCCTCCATGTGCCGCATGAATTCGTTAAAATTCCTCGCCATTTTTCATAACTGGTCTCTACAGAACAGCTGGTGATTCGCCGAATGAGGTCTCGCCGTCATTCACCTGCAGTCTCCCAAAAAGTGGAAACTTGGTGGCGAATGGTTGTTCGCCGGCTATCCGCCGCTCTCTGAAAGAGGTCTATAATGTGCAAAATTCCAGATTAGGGTGGAGGGAGATTGGTTGTACTTCGAAAGACGTTTATAATTACGGGCCTAAGACGCCTAAGTTAGCACAGGTTTCCATGTGGTTCAAGAACGTAGCTCCTTCAGATGAGCGTGGTAGGATCATGCAGCTTCAACTTTATTGGCAGGCAGGGAACAATAAGCTTGCAACTCCATACAAGGGTCAGGCTTATGCCAGTTTTGCCGTTCATGTAAACTGAAATCAAGTCACAGACATCGAGTAATGTATTCGTTCAGATGGTTTTTCGCACACATACACTATAAGCAAGATACCTGCTTAAGAATTTGGATGGTTTCCCACTATTTGCAAAATATGCCCTACTCTCACGGACCAAAACATATATAAGCAGTAACACTATTTTATTGCCGTAAGAAGATTAATTGCCCTGTTTAAATAGTGGAGTAAAAATAGTTATTTGCTGCTACTATCTACCAGATTGTTAGACGTGAATAGCAATACCAACATAACTGATACTTGTCAAGTTAGTGATTATTGTTGTAGGTGTGAATATCCGATGAAAGGTCACTTTGTTTCTTCCATAGGCCATGTTACATCATATAAGATCCAACAACATTATGGTTGGTTCCTCCTAGAACACTTATTACTGAAGTAAAAACAAACTAACCAAATATTCTGCAGACTTGTTACAATGGTATTGTTGTAGGCCCACGTCAGGCCTACTTACAAAAGTAACAGATTGCGGTCCTTATTTGATTGTTATTATTGTTTCTTCAACAAACACAAAAAACCTATTTGTTTTTTAGTACGTACTTACAAAGTTATGACAAAACTTTTCCAAGTATATTTGCCACCACATCTAATATTAGTAAGTAAAATAGTTATGCAGCTGCTTTATCTAACCAGGGCTTAGAAATGTCTAGCCTCTTAGTAATTTAACTTGCATAGTTTTGTTACCGTATCGGATTTCTCACTCGTAAAATGATGGCGTTTACCCAAGTTTCAGAACTGATAACGTGTACAATTAAGTGGGCAATAAAGGAAACTCTACAAAAGAAAACGATTCTTTTTTAAAGAAAATTGGACAGCTAATTTTTTGTGATTAAAATTTTAGCAATAGTGGTATAACTCTCTAACATATGAGTACGATATCATCAATCTCAGCGTAAAGCAGGGACTGTGGGAGCTAAAATTGACTGATGTTTTACAACGCTGCCACACATGGCCTGTTGCTTTTTGCCTTTTAGTCTATATATCAGCAAATAAAATATTCAAATGATTAATCTCAAATCTCTATTACTATCCCACGAAGCCTATTGGGTTACAAGAAAAATATTTTAAGGTACGTCGCTGAATTAAACCTATAGCAAATTTAAGTTATTTTCATTTTGATGAAATTTTCTATGTATATCAACATACATTAGGATAACGTCCATGACGTGCAAGTGTTTGTTGATCTATTGTGAGCATCAAAGTGATTCGTTGTAAATTTTAATTTTATCTTCGAGCGTTAAAACAGAGAGCATTTTTATACCAAATTATCATGTACTATTCAATGTGATTAAATTATAATATTAAAGAGATGTCAATGTGAAATAGTATCATCATATAACTAAGATAAAAAAAAACCAGCTTTACTCAGCATGCTTCGCAAAAAAAAATGCTGTGTTTATTCACTACACAATAAATTCCATTGGTCTTTACACACTATACAACGTGTAAATTTACATATACAGATTTTTGGCGGTTATGAATGTATGCGAATTTAGTTACAACATTACAGTTGGGGTAACTCTGTCTCTCTTTGTGTGTGTGTAAATATTACGAATCCAAAAACTAAAACCGTGCATCTAAAGTCTTAAATACAGGCACATACCACACACCAGTACCACACACAAACTCTCAGTTAGATATTTTTGTATTTAAAAAAACCACTTAATTCGCAACTTTTTCCTTTTATTTTGCGATTTCTTTAAAAAAAATACAGCAGTTTGATTTTCTACATGTTTTATTACGTAGCTCATGGGATGTTATGTAACCGTTAATTATTTTATTTTTAAGCAAGTCAGTTGATTTTCTCTGTTCGCACGGCAGCGTAAAATGCAAATTATGACTTTGACGTGCCGGCAAGAGAAAACTATGTGATATAAAATAATGTTTGGTTAGAGAAAACTGTATTACAAGTAACGTCATCAAACCTTACACTGAGAGACTGTACTATTGTGGACGACATATTAGTAATTGACTTTTGTGAATAGAAAACCGCAATAAAAACCTGGTTATGAAATGAAAAAAAAAATCAGTTATCCATAACATTATGAAATTATTGAAAAAAAGTCATAGAAATGTTAATATGAAATTAATGCAAAAAAACTATATTTATCTAAACTTTATTTTATCTACAGAAGAAATTAATATAAAAAAAATATAAGCATTAGATCTTAGGTATACATAGTTGAATTCAAGTAGCATAAGTTTTCCTGTATTCCGATCCCAACTGAGTTTAAATTTAGGGGTAAGTATGCAGCTGCAAATATTTAATTTATTTACTCAGACTTGTACAATATGATAATTTTTACATGTACTTCTAAATTTCAACTTCCCATCTTATTCCAGTATCCAAATCCCACGTCATGGCCATCAAAATTTTAGTAGTTTATAAAAAAAAAAAGCTAAGACAAAAAAACCAATGTTATTAGGTAGTAGTTAGTAGTATATAACCGTGTATAATCTTGTAATTTATTGTTTTATAATAGTGTATTCTCTTTCAGCAAACCCTTTGTACACATAATAATACTCCATTTGTAAGAGGGGAGCGATATTGTTTTCAATTATTATTAATTTACAATTAATAATGTTAAATTTAATTCTTTGCCTTTTTATAACTTATATGTAATACGAGACAATAGCATCTAATGGATCGATTTTTTTAGTTTACTTGCCACATATATACAAACATTAAGTACAGCTGGCGCGATTCACGATACCACACTCGTTGTGTCTGCCGCGGTCGTGTGGAAGAATTATTCACGCCTTGCACAAGTTCAAGGACACGCCGGCCAACCTTAGTTCAGCAGAATACAGCTGATGCTTGTATACAGACTGTCAACGTCAAGTAGGCAGTTCCTTCACATTAGTTATCATTAGTTATCCGTCTTTCTCTAGTTAGTCCGTCTAAGTAATTCCTATCCACAAAGAATAGTTTGACCACCTTCTCCATATTCCCACTGCCAGAAAAAATTCCAGATTTGAGTCCAACTTTCATATCAATCTCGGACCGGCCTAAAGATCCGGGGACGGATCTTATTCGAAAATTAGGGGGTAATGTTGCGGCTTTGCCTGGCAAGTCGGACATCGAAAGAAGTTCGGGCTTCAACTAGCCCAGCGTTGGGAAACCACGGAAGACAGCAACTCACCTCACCCCTCGTATTTGCACAATATTGAGGACAAGCACGCCTATATATGGCACGGTTACCAAATAAACGGGGTCCATCTTCAGTCTGTCGTCGGTCGGTCGTCCACCAGCACTCATCCAATCAACAGCAGTCCAGTTCTCCGCCGGGGCTCGGGGTATTTTGTATTCGGTGTACCTGCCATTGTAATATACAGTAAATGCCCGTTTAGCCATAACTGTCACAAAGTCATTTAGCCCTATGTATATCTAAATAAATCCACAGTGTAGCTACCGTCTGAGTGAAACCCCCTTAACTAATGATAACTCATAAACCTCCAATATAATAATGACTTAAATATACATTTTGTAACAATACGCCATTGCGATACGTTATAGCGCAATGGCGTATGTCCACAATAGTAAAGCTTCTCATGCTGTTCCATTGCAAGAAACATTTAACGACAAAACCTAACACCATTTCGCAAAATGTAAAGTTGTGATTTTATCTTACTAGAAAACATTCAAAGATAAGAAAAGAGAAAATATAATCTGTATAACCTGAACTGGACCTTGTCTCTTATGTTTTATTTGAGATATTTAACACAAAATCGTGTATTATTGTAAGTACAATAGCTTTATCACTTTCATTCTTAAGTAGGTATCTTGCTTATCGTATATGTGTGCAAAAAACCATCTGAACGAATACATTACTCGAAGTCTGTGACTTGATTTCAATTTATATGAACGGCAAAACTGGCATAAGCCTGACTCTTGTATGGAGTTGCAAGCTTATTGTTCCCTGCCTGCCAATAAAGTTGAAGCTACATGATCCTACTACGCTCATCTGAAGGAGCTACGTTCCTGATCCGCATGAAAACTGTCGCAACTAGTATGGATCTAATATGGAACAGCTAACCAATGGTCCTTGAACCACATGGAAACCAGTGCTAACTTAGGCATATCAATATCTAATATAGCCGACATTTCGTTGCCGTATACGTGGCACTCACATGACTCTTAAACTGCCAACTTGTCGTTGCTTACGATTATCCTTATAAACTGGCGTTGTGTGTGTGTTTGCTTCACCTTTGGAGCTACTAACCCTTCGTTTCTAATCTGTCTGAAATCTGGCGCTATGAGAAGAGTGCCTCGAATTCGTGGTTGCAAACATAATGAGTAGGGCCAAGAACTTTTCGCGAAAGTAATTTTGTCTCAGTTTGCTTCAGTGTCTTACGATTACGTATGTAATTCTGCTTTGTAGACTGAGATAGGGTGTTTTAACTCTCGCGTGTTTTGATGTTCTACTAGCAAGTTACAGATGTGTGATGTTGCTGTAACGTTACTGTAATTGGCACAGTCAGAAGAGAGAGGTCACCTCACGAAGACTCACTGCCAACAACCGAGAAGCATAGCTGCAGATGTGTACGAACGTTGCATTTAAACAAACTGGGGCAGAATTCTTTTCGCGAAAAGTTCATGGCCATACTAATAATTCATTAGGTGGTTTGTATTTACCTAATATATTTTAAAAGTGACCGCTCTTAATAATAAGCATCGAGCTTATAGAGTACGTCTTAACGTTCCACATTCATTACTTTCAGAGAAGACAAATATCACTGGAAGGTACTACAACCAATTTATTTTATCTTATATATTTGATTTAAAATTTTAAAAAATCATGTTTGGCCCTGTTTATTGTTTCCCTTCCAACGCGGAGTTGTTTGTTTGGTTGACAAATTAGTGCGTGCATTAAAACTGATAACTTAATAAGAAACGAATTTTTTTTAAACTCAAACGTCGTGTTCAAACATGCTTAATTGATTCAGTGCGTAAGAGTAAACAAAACCAGAAGAGGTTCAATTATTTCCGTAAACGCGATTATTTATATAGGTATATCATAAAACAACGTAATTATAGTAAAATTCGGTTGATGGATAGAGCTTGTGACGGAGAGGCCAGTGTGACACATGGAGTCGTGACGAGAGCAAGGAAAATAACGTCTCTGACTGCTGAGAGAGCGAGTGTCATGTTTGAGGAATCTGACATTGTGTAAACATCACGTAGCTCTTTCTGCTTCCAGGCTGACGGTATATGTTGCCTCACTCCACTTGGTGATAATACTGATCATCATTTCCTGCCAGGTGCTTAGGGAAAAGTTACACTCCAATACATTTGGCACGGATGTCGCCTAACACTTCAGAGGTTTGCGCAATTATAGGCTTTGTTGGAAGTAGGGGGTATTTCACTTTTGTAAACGACTCAGAAAAAAAGATACAAATTAATTAAGAGAGGAAAATTCCAAGGCTTATTTAAACTTCTAAAATCTTTAAATATACTGTAACATATGTTTACAAATCATCAAGAATCAATAAGTTAAATAATTTTTTATTGATTTTTTTCTCAGAAGTTCTTAAGTGTGACATACCTTCTTTCACCAAGACCTTCAATTCACTGTATCAAGGGGAATTTATGGAGAGCATCATAAATCTGGTGTATATCAATATGCCACTAAACAAAATACGTCTTTCGTATTTTCCAGCTGTTGCGTTACTGAAGTATAGTAACCTAGAGGGAATTGGAACCCCTCGAGCAGACACCGACACCTCAACCAAATGTTCCGCCACGCTGTTCTTGAATAAGTCTTTAAATAGCCATCGAATTACTCCCTTATCAATTTCGGGTTTCGAACAATGATTTACTAGGACATTACAAGGAGGAGCCAATAAGAACTCAAGAGACTATAAATTTTAAAGCTAAGACGTTTTGTTTTTTAATTAATTGCCCCTCAAACCCTTTGAGAATAACCAAAATGTAAATGATAATGAAGAGCAGAACAAGAGGTAGGCGCGGATCCAGGGTTTGGGGGGGGGGGTGCAGGGTCACTTCTTTTGACCTTGTATGAATTGTTTATCTGTATAATATTACAAATTTTTTAAGTAGTATATTAAATTCGTTTTTTTAGGAAATGTCTTAAATAGCACAATTTTGTATCCTTAAAAACTAAATTTTTCCGGGGGAGTGCCCCCGGACCCCACCTTCCTTGACTCGGGGTGTGCGCATAGCTACTTGTTTAAGAATGTCCCCTTCCCCTTCCAAAATAAACCTAGAGTTGGTCCGCCCTTGACAAGAGATACGAACAGAAGTTTTTAGCCAACCGTTTTATTTGCTGTGGAGGTTTCTCGTGTCAACGATCTCAAATCGCAACGTAATGTGATGTGCGTGTTCTGGTTGCTGGTCATATTCCAGCAGGATTGCCCCTCAGTGGCTAGGCGTGGTCACTTTACAAGGGAAACGGCATTACACCCGACTGTACATCCGAAGCACATATTAAATTTCGTATATGACACAAACAATGTTGTGAGTGAAGCTGTGTTACTGGACAATGTATTTTTCACCTCTTACACGCCAGTAGCTGGTTGGTGCACCTACCACTGTAATGGTCCCACACACATCAGACTTGAGTATAGTTATCGCTATGTACTGCTCAAAACACACAGAGCTTCGCCACTGATGGCCCCGAGCAGAGGTTTATAAGAACCATTGTAGTTGAAGGTACTCATAGTATAACTTGGTATACGCGAATTGGTCATTCCCACACGGCGCGAGTTGTTTAGTGCCCATGAAGTAGCATCGCACGACGACGTGAAATCAAGTCGCTTTGTTTCTACGGATGCATTAAGGGGGAGTGTTAGACAATTGCATTGTATTATCAGTTCTAGAGCCATAACATTTATTCAAATTGTATAATCAATATTTTCTCTTCGACAAAGCACAGGATATATTCTTGGCAAACTACTTGACATAAATAATATCGGAATCTTTCATTAATTTGTCATTAGAATCATTGCAATACAATTCTTCAAAAGTAAGCTATGATTCTCTGACAATGATTCTGCATGACAAATTAATGAAAGATTCCATTATTACTTATGTCAAGCAGTTTACCAAGAATATATCCTATGCTTTGTCGAATAGAACAATTTGATAATACAATTATAATAAGAGTTATGGTTCAAAAACTGAAAATACAGTAAAATTGTCTAATACTCCCCCTTAAGCGATTTGTAGGAGTGATTCCCGTGAATCTACCAATGATCGAAAAGGGTCAGTAAAGGCAACTAAGCGTCGACAGAAACTTAACCCTGGGGATTGTTACTTTGTCGACCAATCACAGACGATTTTTGAGGTAGATCATATGACGCCGTCTTTAATAAGAATACTCATAGTAATAACTTTGTTTCCGATTATTTTTACATTTCACAGTGACATGGCATATAGTATGACACAGGTCAATTTAAGTAAAATTTCTATTGCATTATTTGTTTTCTAGGATTGCAAGAAAATATTAACTAAAAAACCTCCATTATACAACCAAAATAAAGAGCAATATTAATAAATAAAATGATTACATTAATTGTATATGTCAATTTTAGAGGCATTCATATTATTTGCTCTTTAACGATAAAACTAATACAATTAATCGAAAACATAATATATAACCAAAATAAAAAAAATACAGAATTGCGGAAGATGTCCCGCAATAACTGCCTGCACTACTCTACGCAATTATTGATAAATTATGTAAATTTTAATAAATGTAATTAGTCAAAGTTCATCTCAGAACCTTTTACTTTTCTTTTCTTTTTTATATTTTTACTGGGCTCTTTATATCTCGCCGTCAGCAAGGTCATTAGAGACGGTTACACACAACTTTCTACAAGGACAGGAAATATTGAATGAGTCACCATGACCTTTGTTAAGGAACCATCCCAGAATTCACTCAGAGCGGATTTGCGAAAACATGAAAAACCGAAATTAGGATTGCCGGAACCAAAAATCAAACCTGAGTTCTCCCGAATGCAAGTTCATTGTGTTACAATTGTGTCATCTCCCTCGGTCCTCTCGGAACGTTATAATATAAAAAGAAATGTCGTAGTGGTTGTCAGATACTTTCCAGGTAGGCCAACCCCGAGGATCTCAGAGAGGTGTGAGATGTGTTTTCTCCATATTTTGGCTCTAGTTTTCCTTGTCTGTGGTATCAGCTGGCAGCTGAGGAAATTCGCCAGGAAAGTCGTGCACTTACAGAATCCTGAATCATCGCTAGCTGCAGACCATCAGTCATCCGATGTTTCCGACATCTCCGACGTGCTGGACGAGAGTCAGCCTAGGGATGAGGAAAGCAGGCTTCGAGATCGCATTAAGCCAACCTAGGTCACGGCCTAGGAAGCAGGTCCAAAAAGAGGCGGGGATCGGGTGAAATACGTTATACAAGTTGATTTACGAAGAGTTAGAATAATACACAGGATTTATTTCTCACTTCAATTGAAACAAAAAAAAAAAAAAAATAATGTGCGTGTGGGCCCTAGTTCCAGGACTTTGAAAAATATACAAAAGATTTGGTTCATGACGATTAAATTGCTTATGTGAATGAGTGACGTTTCTTATCAGACTGTATTGTTTATATTCGAGCATCGACAGTCGCAGACAAACAACACCAGCCAAACGTTTCGGGAACTGTGCAGATTTTTTTGCGACCCCGTGTAAAATGTACCCCGTCAGTAAACTACCGATTTTCATTCAACATGGCATTTTTGTCCCAAATAATGTAATGAATAAATCCTGTGTGTTAAGGTGAATCAACATGTATGATCAGTATGTTTACGTTATGTGAAACATGGTGAATAAAATTCAGAAAATATTGTGATATACCGTTAACTGGGTAATATTTAAGTTATTTTATTTGTACACAAAAAAACTCGTTTACGGTAAATAACATAGGAATTATTAACGAAAAGCAATTCATGATAGAGACTGGCGAATTTCGATTTGTTGTCTGACAGCAGACTGGGCGTCGGATTTCTGTGGTCTATCTGATTTCTGCGGTTGGCTTCAATCAGTGACACAAGGGCAATTTTAAATTACCCTTAATATCCTGTAATGCTTGCACACAAAGGTACGTAGGCTTGAAGTCAATAACATCATCACGGAGTATGTTCGAGTGAATGTAAGGCAGTGCATTTTAGACTGTCGCCAAATAGTAACGTGAAATTTGAACCTCCACAGCTATTGATAGTTCACATGAAATATGTCACGATAAACTATAGCATTCTGAAGTATGTACATGTTTAAATTAGTTGGGAAGTGGGAAGGATATTCTGTAACTACGGCCGTGGGCGTTAAAATGTGTAAGTCTGGTCCTGAACGGATGGCATGGTGTCGTCGCTACAAATGGACTTCTAGAGGTAATTTTCAACAATGATGAGGATGGCCCATGAAGCTGCAAATGTTCATAGCCCTTAGAAAGAGGGCCATAGGTGCGGGTGGTGAAATGACTGCAAGAGCACTGTAAGGCGAGTTGTCGGTGAGGACTCCCAGTGTTCATCGAGGACTGTATGCTAGATAGTGTTCCCACACACTCTGAAGTAGTGTCTGGCATACTAGCTTCCTCTGGTTGGCTCCCTTTCGGCGTGGATCTTCTACCCGACCTTACTGGAAAGCACTGTTCTTCGTGACGTGTTCGCCTTCGTCCTTGGAACTAAATGAGTTTGTCGTATCGTGAGTGGCATTGCCGAAGAGTGATAATGGAAGGACATATTTCCCCAAGCGTGAAACAAATGCACGGTTCTTTTCTAAACAGCTAGGAAGATACTTTCTGTGGTTGTCTACAGAAGAAAAAGAGACAACCGGAAGCAAGGCATGTTCTAGAAATACGTTCTAGAGGGCACGTTCGGGCAACAGGACACTGAAGCTGAACATTTCGTGAACGTACAATGCAGCGCTGTATTTAAAATACAAGAAGGAGAAAGTGTTGGCGTAGAAATGCAATAGAATAGTAAAACTAAATACTCCTGCAAAAGCCAAACATTTTAAAACTTCATTCTGTACAATCTCATTAGTTAACATTTTCAATGCATACCTATGTGCAGCTACATCTAATGTATGTTTGCAATGCAGCTTACGAAAAAAAAAAAATGTATATATTTTTATGTACCTTCAGATTTATTTAATATCATGAAGTAAATTGCAATATCCTTTTTTTAATTCTAATTTGTCGTTCAGAAGTGGAACAGAAAAATAATAACTGTATAGAAACGAGTAAAATTATTTTGCCACCCAGACGGGTACATATTTACTGGTTGTACTAAAATTAGACAGATAATGTTCTGTGCAGGTTACTTATGAAATATGAAGTCGAATATAAAGCAATGGCTTATGGCCTGAAATGGGACATAAGTGTAGTACACGTTGTTGAAGTTGGACCTGAAAAACTAAATTATTACAAATGTGGGTGGAAATATTTAACGTAACACACTAAAGTAATGGATTGCGAATTCACGAGATTTCATTGTAATTTTAGATCATATGTAACTAACTCATATTTTTGTGGTATTTGTACAACATATTTGACTCTGTCATTAAATTAATTATGGACTTAATATACGCACACTGCAAACCTTTCTCTATGATGCGGTAGCGTTTTAGAGATTTCATTAAGGGAATATAAAAATGGCATGACTCATTCAAAATTTTGCCTTGTATAAATACACCCTAATTGTAACCGTTTTCGAAGAATTTCTGTCTTAAAATTACACAATTATTTTGAAAACATAGTAGGCAGGCAACGCGCACAACACCAAATAACAGATGGTTGCAGGTTTTTAAAGGCGCGTTATTTTATAGATAGAAGTACATAACGGTGGAACCAAATAGCAAATGAAATATTGAGAAGACTCCATCCCATTAATATTTTCTCCGCGAAATTTTTTGTACTCTGGTGCTGCAAGTTTACTTGAACTATGTGTACCACCTTTGTGATGCATTAATTTTAGGTCGTTTATGTATTCGATTTTATTTTCCTTGAGATACCTGCTCTCAGGTGGAGTCAGACACGCGCAGAATTTTGAGGATTTTCGTAAGAAGAAAAGGAGACTTATAATAGACTGACGCGTCATGTAACACTCCAGTTAAGAAACTAGCGAGATTGCCGAGTGCGCTAACAGGTGCGTATTCAGCAAGTCTTAAGGGGGATTGATCCCTGTCAGATCGGTTTTACGGTTTTTCTTACAAATCAGGGAATAGACACATTGTTTTACTTTTTTTCACGCTGACAAGGCATAGTTTATTGTTTCATTCACTTTTTGGAATCCATATGGCATTGTTTCTGTTAATGTTGGGGCCTCTGTAGTCGCCCCCGTAAATAAAGCAATTTTTCCTTTTCAGCTGTTTCTCGTTGCAAAATAATTAATATATTATGGTTCCAGCAATTACAGAAAATCGATTAAGTTTGTATCTATGCCTTGTCGTGACGAAAATTTTGATACATCGATTGGAACAGAAGTTATCGAGAAGAAACAGATAAATCCAAGGTGGTATGCATCAATACCCCTTAAGGTTGGTTTGTTAAGTGGATGAGTTGTCTTCATTTGTAGAATTTTCATCGGTGCTTTCCTGATAAATGAGAATCACTTCCAAACTTCACACTCAGTACGCTTAGGAGTACAAAAAGAAGAGATGCCTTTTGCGAACCCCCCTTGTAGCAACACGTTATTCAGGATGTCGAGAAGCAGCCACGTAATAAGCGTGCCACACTAATCCTGGGCTTAATTGGAGACAAAAACGTTAGTGACAAAATGTGTACGATGATATTTTACGTGCAAAATGTGGCAACATTTCATGGTGTTAGTCCCCTCTTGCTCTCAACTGATATCTTACTTATCTTACTACTACTGTTCTAACCTGTATATTATAGGTGCAGGTTCAAATCCCGAGCAGTCCAAACTTAATTCGACGTTCACTTCACATAACGTGCATATATAGGCCGTTCACGATAAAATGAGCAGTGCATAACATTTTCTTTCAGCCGTTTTGCAGCCATATTTAGTATTTTTAATATGAAAACTTCCATGTATACATTTCGATACTCTCAAAAGTTAGCATCTACTGGCCCAATACAGCATATTTTTTTTATATAAAGCTCAGTTTATAGTGAACAGCCTATAGTAATACTGGGACGTGGAGCGCACGACGGAACATTCCACACTCTAAATCTGAATTAGTGAATATGCACTGATTCACGCCGATGAATGGAGCAGTTTAGACAAATTTAATCAGTGAGAAACCACTGAAAAGTCTGTGAGTATTTACTGATTCCGATAAAGAGTGACAACATTCCACGAGTTAATTAGTGAATGTCCACAGATTGTCCAGTAATTTTTCACTGATTCAATAAATGAAAACGGTTTTTTGAAAACAACTGGAAAAACAGTGAATATTCACTGATTTACTTGTGAGATGTTGGCACTCTTATAGAGAAATCAGTGAATCTTCACTAATTAAATAGTGACTATATTCACATATTTAAACTGTTGAAACTACTCCATCTATCAGCGTGAATCAATGAATATTCACTAATTCAGATTTAGAGTGCATATGCCGTGTTGCCACGCTGTGCGCGAAAAATTTCGTCATGCGACATTTTTCCACTAAAATTTCCGTCTCAGATTTAGTCCAGAATTCGCGTGTTGTCCTATTATATGGCCGTTTCTAGACGTCCTGTATGTGTATACGTGCAGGTATGTATTTTTCGCATGTCTACACAAAGCACATATTACTACTACAGAATAACACATTCACTAATAGCACGTGTTGGTAAATCTACACAACTACATGTAACTCTGACCTTGGGCTGCACTGCCTAAGCGTGTACGTGATATTTTCTTGTCAACGTACTGCAGAGCAAAGTGCCGAATTATATTAGTTGGTGCGTGGAAAATTCTGTTTCTGTCACGTGCCAACTGACTCCTTATAAGTGTTTTTAGCGGATAAGTGTAAGTTTAATATAGCATTTTCCCGGCATTGCACTTAGCCTTACTCAGCTATTTCGTTTAGAAGTTTATCATTGCGACGACGTAACAGGAATAAGGTATTCCCAATCGGCGACAACCGACAACCCAGCACATCCTGATACCAACCAATATCCGTGCTTGTATTCCTCAAACAAAAATAAACATTAATTGTTGTGGACAGCTGAGTAACGCACAGTATATCACGTTTTTCCTGACCACAACAACGCCGTCAACAGTAGATTAAGGAAAACATAGCTACAAGGATTAAAACAAGCGCTTGCGAAACCTGTCTTCGTGAGAACAGTTAATTTCCGTGTTCAGTTACGTGCGTCCTCAAAAAAGTTATTCTCGGTGCTACCACACAATAAAAATGGTTTGTGGACATGCGCCATTGCTCATGTTTTGCTGATCAAACTTGTGTTGAATGACAAAGTACATAAAAAACTAACAGAATTCTTCTGGGATTTTTTGTATGTGTTTTATATGGTTTTTTGTTCTTTTTTTTGCATTTTGTCATTCAACACAAGTTTGATCAGCAAAACATCAACACTGGCGTATGTCCACATACCAATAAATTCTAATTGTAAACTCCCATTGCAACAAACATTTAAAAATCCCAGTAAAAATGCTTATACTTTCACAAAAAAAAAAAAAACGTTGGAAACTAGTTTCCAAGAAATTGTTTTGTAACGTTGCAAAAATATATTGAACTTTTCCGGAAATGCTTATAAATATATAAATATGTCTTTATGTTTACAATTGTTTTTTATATTTGCAAATTATATCTGAAAATGAAACGTTACAAATTAATTCTTGTACGTTTTAAAGTAATTGTTTGAAGTGTGACAATTTACTTTGGCGACCGATTTCCCAATTTTTTTTTTTGTGAAAACACAAAATACTTCGTAAGATGTAACAGTCCGTCGATTGTTATTTTGTTAATGCTAACAAAAATATATCCATCAAGTCCCCTCAGGTATTTGGAAAAATGTAGACCACTTTAATGACCTGTGACATTTTTGCTGTGGTGCTTGGCCTGGTTTATATATAGACATTAGTTTACGAGATTTTTCTTGTAAAAGTAAACATTTGTTTACTGTTTACTCTACGCTGGATGCACTCTGCCCACGTACGTGGACACAATATGTTGATGTAGAAGTAAAGTGTCTGCGTGTGGATCAATGCGCCTGAATGTACTGTATGCAGAGCTCGTTGTAAACCGTTACCGACACTAGAACAATCGTCAAAAATTTACTATTTCAGTTGTATATGAAATAGGAATGATTATAATTTGTAACACTGAAAAAACTTTGTATTTAATTTTCAACACGTTAAAATTGTATTGACTCTTTTATTGTTGGTAAAATAAAAGGCGTATGTCCGCTGTGTACGCTTCAGGGGAAAAAACTTCGCTAGAACACCTTCATCAACCTTATACGTCACAATAATTATTATGTTTGTAGGTAAGGGAATATTACTATTTTTGTCTAGAAACAACTTTTGAAATTATTTTGTAAACATCCGTTTTTGTTTTTAAAAAAAAATCATTCTAGGGCGGTAACACATGCACATAAAATACATATTAAAACTGTTGCAAACATGATTATTGATATTTGTGTACATACAAGCATATAAATGATTATGGTTGGTACGCTTGAAGTAGGTTACCTCGCAAAGTGCTGTTCCTTTAGCATCTGCAACGAAAATACGCCTTTTATCTTCATAAATAAAGATTCCAAATTATTTTATATTTTTAATCAACTAAAAATCAAATTCTAGGCATTTTTTGCAATGTTTATAAACTATAATCATTCCTCTTGAATATACAATTAAATTGTTTATTTCGACAATTCTTATAATTTCTGTAACGTTTTTAACTAGCTCTGCGTATGTACCGTACATGAAGCCACTCTATAGGCCATTCGGGATAAAGTGAGCACTCAAAAAGACCTGCGAAAGTTCTATTTTCAGCCAATTCGTATATTTCCGCGCGTAACGGCTAACGAAGGGAAACGTCAAACCTCTCTGGACACGTCACTTGATGTTTGCGCTTGTAAGATAAATTGTGCAGTCGGTAGGAACCTCTTTAGTTTGACAAAAAAAATTTAATAACTATATAAAATACAATTACGTCGATTTCGGTAGATTTTGGTTCAGTATTTTATTTAAATAGGAAAATACACGGAACTGTATTGACTATTTTCGGTAATTTCGCTGCCAACCTTACAAGCAGTAACGGAACTGTAGTTAATGCTGAATCATATGCAGTAACGGCTAGTGATATTTTTCAAAGATAAAGTATTTAGTGCTCCCTTTATTCCAATCGACCTATACTTCTACTTCAAGAGAAGTCCTGAAGTGAAATGTATTTATCTTCTGGAGACAATAGAAAAAGGTAGTTTTTATGGGCTATCCAGACGAATAGAGCCGCAAGATTGTTGTAAAAATATTTTTGTACCATTTTGTATCAGTGTCTTACGTTCACATGGGCAGCTCTGTTTAGTGATTTTTGGCAGTGTGTCTTTGTTCAGTCACGTCTCTCACTTGGCTCTACTAAGGTTAATTCTACTACAGGTTAGAAAGATTAATGTTATGCGTTTGGCACAGGGAACATTTCTGCCACTTGAGCGCTGGTATCGCTAGAGCACCAAACTGACCAATCACAGAACTTCCCTGAATTTTAAGTTACAATAAGTTGATAATTTAAAATGCCAAATCGTTTTTTTTTTCACTTTAAAATTAAATTAAATTACTAACATAATTTCAAAGTTTATTTATATTTAATTTTACTACGGTTTCGTATTTTTCCGGTCTCTTAGCGATTGAAGCGAAACTAGTGGCAGAAATTTTCCCTGTGCCAAGCTCTCCCATAAGAAAACGTATTTTCTTTCTAACCTGTAGTAGAATTAACCTTAGCTCTACCATTCAGAATAAGATTATTGTGAAACAATACCTATGTGATTTGTCAGTAGATCCCCAAGGCAAGTGGAAATTACAGCATCCAGTCATTGACCATGAAGCAGAGCTACAGATGTGCACATGAGACCATGAAATCAAATGTTGCAAAAATATTTTCTCCACAAAATCGTGGCTGTACTGATGAAATTATACCACATTTAGGCGCTGAATGCAAAATTACCGCGCAATGTTTATGTCCTAACATTTTATCTGTGGGGTTTTAAGAAGTTAAGCGATCATTTTCTTTGTGGAAATTTTGACGTAAAATCAAAGAGATTGTTCTAATTTAACCTTTTATGGTCTCTCGCTGACTGCTAAAGAACCAAGGTAAATTTACTTATGGAAAGACAAATAATTATTTACAGTGTAATTGACTATCGGAGGGAAGGATAGAATGGTGGGGTGAGATAGGAGATTTGTAACAGGATTGCTGTCCTTCTCGAACAAGCAGATAGATGCTCACCAGTCTGTAGACCACCGTGGTCGTGAAATATAAGTCCACGCCGTCACTCGGTCCCTGGTGGTTCTCGAACCAGGACCTCTTAGTCCCGTCGACGCTCCTGAGAGACTCCTCGGTAGTCTCCACCACTCTTCACGCCCCCACTTCATGTGACCTTTTCCCGGCCTTTTGATTGGCCCCTGATAACGTTAAGGGGTGGAGCCATCTCCGCTGTATGTGAAATATTCCCTTGTTAAAACAGTCCCAATTATTTCCCCGACGTAATGGAGTTTCAAGCTGCTGGGTGTTGCGTTGCTCCGCCGGTCGTTTATAGTTTTGTGTTGGCAAAACTCCCCTAGTCACATTCTTCTGTTACCGAGGCGCTGTCAGGTTGGGAAACCATAACATCACCCCCAAGATAATGTTGGACGAGAAGTCCCTTCCTCGTCGAGGATGATGCTAGGATGAGAAAGAAAGCTGTAGTAGGGAAAACTTCCAGTGTTGTTATAACTGGTAGAAGTGTATTGTGAGCTTGGTTCCTGTTTGACTTATCACGTTGGTATTTATCTTGACAGAGGTGTCAGAAGAGGCAGTTTAAAGCCATTTTTACTGGCCCCAAAAATATGTTTATAATTAGGATGCGGTATTTTTTAAAACAATGAAGCGTGGTTAAAAGTTGGTTTTCTTTTACTGTGTTGACTAGTTTCGTCTAAATCAGATGACGCGTGGCATGCAACATCACCGTTCAAATGCTAAGCGAGAAGTACTCTCAAAAGAGTCTTTAATAAGAGACAGAAGGGGGAAACTAACTACTATTTAAAAATTATGAGATCCTTTACACTATCTATGACGAGCAGAGGGAACTATACATTATGTAAATTGCAAATGTACGACAGTTTTCCTTCAACAGAGTCTCTTAACTTGTGAAAGCGAGCTAAACGACACATTGTTTAACTTAACGAAGCCTCCACTTTGGCAGAATCCTCGATATAAACATAACCCATAGCCTACGTGTGTAAGTTAACCATTACATTAAGAAGTTTGTTATTCTGGCTTGTTATCTTAGTTCTCTGCTCAAACATCCCATCTCATGAACGCGGCAGTTACATTCCCCGACATGGCGGGTGTGTTTAGTTTAATAAATCTTACTCGAACTTTGCAGGTCATAAGTTCAATCCATACTTGGCAGCTCTGGATAATTTTACCATCTCCAGTATCATTCTCAGCTATGTTCTCACTTCACTCTTGCACGTCTCTTTACATTTGCCTTCTCTTTCCATACACTCCCTCTCACTATCTTAAGGGGCCTCCCTAGATAGGCTGCATTTGTGTGTTTGAGGCAAGAGCGGTAAGGTTGCCACTAACCGACATATGTAATGCATTATTGCATCCTCGCGCAAGCCCCTCAGTTGGAGTGCAGTACTTTACTATTATCATTTTTCCATGGGACTTTAAGCGGTGACAACATTATTTTGTTTATGAGTAGCGTAATTCAAAGTCTAACGTTTGTTTATATAGTTAAGTTTTCTAATCCGATTGTTAACTATCACGATACGACAGTCTGAAAAATCAATGTTTTGGCCGTTTTGAAGGGCCAGAAATTAATGTTTCTATTAAACGTGCCGAATTTTCAAATCTATAGCGACATAGTTTGAAACGTGTGTTCTTTTCGTAGATATACAGATATAATGTCCGTTAAATAGTTTCGTCAAAAAGATAATAGTTGTAACTCGCTGTAACGAATTTGAAGGACAGGTAGAGAGGCCTCTTTATCTTAAAGTCGAGCGAGGTGAAACAGGAGTAGGACATTTATCTTATATAAGGCAGGACCCGGGTTCGACTCTTGGCTCCGGAAATCCTTTATTTCGCTTTTCTAAGGTTTTGTAAATCACTCAAGGTGAACGCTATGGTGATTTCTTTAATATGCCATTGCCTGTCCCGTTCCTCTTTTCCCATCGTACCTCTAGCAATGCTGTGAATCTATCGGAGGGCAACTAAAACATCCAATCATAACACAGTGTGAGAATTCCTGTGTGTTAATTTTGAATGGTGACAGCTTATGAAAAAGAATGTCGAAAAAAAAATTTCATAGTCAATTATAGTGGGAGTAATTCTACCCTAAAAGTCGACTGTTATTGTAATTTCTCCAAATATTAAATGAAGTACTACTTGAGTCTAAGCAAATGCGGACTGCATAGTATCGAAACAATAAGATGCAAGTAGTTTTTTATTTCATTGAAAGAAATGAAATTTCGACAGTTAGTTTTTAGTGTAGCATTACTCCTACAATGATTCACTTAACGGACAAATAATGAAAACACACTTTCTACTTACTTTTTCGTAAACAACCTCCATCCAAATTAACACACTCCATCCTGACTCATCCCGTATACAACATGTATTTTGAACGTTTGTTTGTCTCACGCATCACGTATTTTACCAAGATGACAGTTGTCTGTACAAGTATCGAGGAAGTTGATAGACAAGAAGCCGCACATACGTCACACGGTCTTTTACAGTAATAACAGGCCCTAAAATTTGATTTAAATAAATACAGAAATATGCTTGTTAGGGAAATTACTCGCTAAAATTATCCGAGAAACAGCAACACAGTTGAATGTTGAGCAAAATAATATAATGGTAAGCTGAAATGAAACATATTTCACTTTATTTAGCTGCTTAACATTTTACACACTCCCAAATACTTAGTTCGTACGTTTGCAAAGTTTAGCGAATTTTATACGTACTTAGCGAAGCTTGGTTGAAATTAATTTGTTTTATTTTCCTTGAGTACATATAAGATAGCGAGACACGGAATAATTTTATTATATCGAAGATAACAGTAAGTAAATTTAATTTCGGTTTTTTATTACTTACCCAGTTCCTGTTCTTGTGTAAAGTTGTGTATAACCGCCTCTAAAGACCTCGCTGTCGACGATGTCGATACGTAAAGCCCACTTAAACAAAAAGAAAAAAAGACAAGCGGTCGAAGTGTTTGGTAATTCGCAGCCGTTGTATAGTAAAGGGAGGAAAGAAGGAGACAGTGTGTATAATGCTATTGACGAGATGATGATGGGGCAATGCAGCAGCTAGGAATGTGTTGGTATTCCTGCAGACAGCAGACACCAGGAGAGATGACACAGGGTGGAGACAGGCAGGCTAGGTTTCCCCAGCGGTGAGTAGACGAGGTGACGTAGAGAGACCCTGCTGTTCCGGGCTGCGGGACAGCCCCTCCATGACCGCGCCTTATCTGCCGCTATATGTAGTGCGAGAGACGAGTGTGTCGCCAGTCCAGTGTTGTCTGTCTGTCTGTCGTCATGCAGCCCTCCTTCATCAAGCTGAAGAACCACCAGAGCGGCGGCTTGCAAGTCGACCGTCTCTTCAACTCTTGCCCTGTCTCGCATTCGGTAAGCCACCATCCCTGCTCCTATACTTATATACACGGTCAGTCAGGACCAAGTGTCACGATTTTACGTTCTGATAACTTCTGTTAAAATATGTGCGTGCGAGTTATTTAACCTCTTAAATATTATAAAAAACGATGTTATCTTTACATAATTTTTTCAATGGGGGTATACGACAACCTGAATGATTTTTTTTTTGTTTAGCAAATTTTTCTGAGTTGTTGATAACACACAGTTACATAAAAGCACTAGACAAGATATGAGTAGCAAAAAAATTAAGGAACAAACCAAGGACGCCAGAAGAGGCATTAGTCAACAATCATACAGATACTTCTGAAATAGGAATGTAGCCAGCATACAATGGAAAACAAAACAAAAATAAAATATTTTCTTATTTTCCAGTATACAGTGGATATATTCATATTTCGGTATTATTTGAACGTTTGATAATTTATGCCTCTTCTGACGTCCTTGGTTTGTCGCTTCGTTTTCTGCTACACATTTGCTCGTGTTTTTTTTTTTTTTTTTTACATTTTATGTAGCTGTAGATTATATGTGATTCAACAACACTCTGTAGCATCGCCGTATATAAATAAATATTTAAGTTTTTCGATAAAAAAAAACTACTCTTTCTTCCCTTGTTTTGAAACTGTAGTGCCGTTGCATAATATGAAGTTGTATGTTATTTTACATTTAAGTAAACTGAATTTTACAGTTGATTTTTATGGTAGTATTGCCCCCACTGTAATTGTCTTCACGGATAAATCGTAAACACATTTTCGACGTACGTTTTACATAAATTATCACCTCGCAATATTATCACAACAAGTTCTGTCTCACCCTGTAATCTCACTCTAAAAACAATTACTTTGCCACAAAAAAATTCTCACGGCAAATAAAATTTTCGTTTAAATACGAACCACTGAAAAGTAGTCTTGTCGTAAGTATATTTGTTATGAAAACAGTAGAAATGGTAAATAAAATACTCCTTCAAAAAATAGAAATCAGCAGTTTTAAAGGTATGTTAATTGTAAATTTTATAGTTTTGCTTTGTGTTGAAATTTGCATTTATTCGCTACAAAGCAGCTTATACTGTTCATCAATGAAAACTCTTTGAAAAAGTTACGCCAAAATCGTATTTTGTGTCTTTAAAAATTACTGTAAAACAAGTTTTACATACTGCAAGCAGTACAATTGGTAAAGTCTTGCCATTGCTATAAAGATAAACACCTTTAATGTAAATTTTTACAATACTCAGAGCCCCTAACGTTTAATTTTGTACATAATTGCTGATAGAATGCAATTCTACATTTCTGGTTAAAAATGTTAACAATAAATGTCATAAAACTGTCATAATTTACCGAAATTGTGCGAAGCAGAGTACACCACCTCACCTCAAATTTACAGCCGATTTCAATTACACTGCAAATACAAACATTCTGCAGTAATCCCTAATATCCATTCTGATTTACTCATTACGCTTTTATGGAAAGATTGACACATTGATGACGACGAAAGAAAAATTTTCCGAGTCTGTAATTTATTACTGGCATTCTGTTACAGAATTATTTGTATATACTGAGGCGAAAGGGAAGAAACCTGTAATGCAAGTAAACATATAAGTTTATATTTACTTTCAGTGATGCTCTTTATAAAGTGTACTGACTGAATCTTGCCTTGCTTTTAAGCCTAAATATGCAGGAAAAACGCATAGAGCTACTCATCGCATACTTCCCACGTAAACATGCAATATTTACCAGGCTAAAATTTTAATCACGAATGGTCTCACATTTATTTCAATCATTCTAGCGATAAGTAAGTTGACAACAATCAATCAGTGATTGTAATATGTAATTAAAAGACAAAAACTTCCTATAATACAACAAGTCTCCATACCTTTAAAACAAAAATTAATTATTAAGTACAATTTCCAGATCCTTTTAAATGTAACACCTTCTTACCGCCTGGGAGTGCTTAATATATTGTTGTTACTTTTAAGTTGTGATGTTTGCTTCTAAAATAAATTGTCTGGACACACAACTAACCTAATTGTTTTAAACAGAAATAATAAGGAATCATTAAACACATACGCGGTAGGTTTTATCACGATAAAAATAAAACGCATTTTAGATTATTCTACAACACAAATTGAATAACTCTTGCGTGTTTTATATCCTCGATTTGAAGCTCATATACGCCGTCAAAAACAGCATTTACAAGATTCTTATCAGGGAACATCAGTTTATGTTTATCTTGTGTGGTCCACTTTACTAAGATGTGCAAAGGTTGAATTGTGTTGTGACTGTGTTGGTCCTTATACGCAGTTCAACGCGTACGTCGGAGTTTAACGCGTAGAAGCAGTACGGGCTTGCCAGGGTTACTGTCAACGCTCGCATATTCCAACGTCTTTGTAAAGTCTCAGGGAGAGGAATGGCTTCAGAAGTTCTCAAGTATCAAGATTCCAGAAAAGTTATACGAACATACCGGTAACACGTTTAAGAGGAATGAAATATAAATGTAATCTTCCATATACATGGCTTCCATGTGTTTTACTTGAGGAACTGCCTACGGAGTTTAACTAACGTGGACTCATTGTTAATAATAAGTTCTTCTCAGGGATACAATTTATAAAGATAAAATTAAAAGTATTCTGCGTAAAATTCCTGGAAGAATAGTTGAATATTATAACCTTCGCCGAATTGTAATACTTAATATCTGTAGCGGAAGGTAGTCGATAAGTGGCAAAACACTCGCCTAGTATTCGGCAGGACCCGGGTTCGATCAACGGTTCCGGTTATCTTGATTTCGGTTTTCCAGGGTTTTGAGAAAACACTCAATGCGAATACTGGTATGGTTCCTAAATGCAGTATCTCGCCGTCTCCCACCTTCTTTCTCCTGTGTTTCTCTATCAAGGCCTCGTGCTGTTTGGGAGCGCGAAATAGTAACTATTTAAGTAAGTAAACAATGTAATTTTAAAATTAATATTTAACTGAAATAGAGATATAATGTATTTTTTTATTATTTGTATCGCATTGTCCTTAAATACATTTCTCGTAGAACACTGTCCGAAAGAGTGTTCTTCAAAACTGAATCACTAATAAGTAAGATATACGTTGATTTCCTATTGAACTACGTGGCTGCAGGCCTTTTAGGCTGAGTCCTTGATGATAATGTGCCATACTTCAGTTTATGAACAGCAGAAGCACTATCGAATTTTCCAGAAAAATTGTAGCCAGTCTGCCGGGTAAACTAAACAATAACAAAAAAATAAATTTTACTCAGAGCTTGCAGAGTGGACTTCTAAAAGTTTTTATGGAGCTGCAGAGGACAACATGTACAAAACAGCACTTTTTTTATTTCGGTGCTTGCCAAACTGAAGTATTATTCGTCATCAAACTGGCGTCATTCAGCCCCGAGAACAGGGACATCTTCAAGTTCCCCCATCTCCAGCAGCTGAGGCCGCCACGACTTCGGGTCACTTGCCCGGGAGAAAAAAAACAAAGATTTGTGTGTCAAACGTATGAGTCTTCTCCGCCTGTCATAACAGTTCTTCCTCATACGACGCGCATCACTGCTACGCCGCACAAGAATCATGTCAGCAACACAGAGTTGGAACAATATTCCCTACCATGCTTTCACGTTGTAAGTCATAGTGAACAAGTATTTGACGATTTTAAGAGCGCGATAAATTGCACCATTTCGTGCTGGTTTAGTGAACAAGGCGAAAGCAAATAGGCCCTAGAGGTGAACAAATTTTATTCAGATTGATGAGATTTTGGTATGTCATTCAAGGCGATCAGTACATACCATTATGGAATAATAAAACTTTTGACTTAAATTTGCCCAAAAAATTTTATTTTATTCTATTTTCCCATCGTCCAGATAGGTAGCATAGATCCGCATATTGTATGCTGTTGGCATTGCTAAAGTACTATTACTAATACTGTACCTGTAACCACCCGCAGAAAATAATTATTTGCGTCCGCCGGAAGGTTACTAGTAACAAATTAGAAAGGTAGACAAGGTGTAACAATTTTATAACACTTACGAAGATATAAGGTTTGCCATGTCAGATCGAAAATTCAGTTCAATATCCTTGAATGGAACTTACAGTTGATAAATAAGAATTCTAATATGGCAGTTACTGATCCCCGTTAAGGAATGATACAACATTAGTAGGAATGCCTGGTTTCAATAGTTAGCTTATACCTTAATTAATATGCAAATTTATATAAAAAAACTATATTAGAGCAAGTTTGACAACTCGCAGAAAATAAAGTAACAGACGTATCTAAAAAAATTGAAATAGGCGAAGTTATCCATCTATTATTTAAGTTCATTGCCGATATTTGTATGTACATATAGATAGACATTAATTCGCTTGATGAACAGTAATTAATAAGATATTTGAGCCAAAAAATTCCGTACCATTCTCTCCTCAAATTATGTCGTTGGTCGGCAGGTTTCAGGGTATCTCCCACTTCCGCCGCCTGGGCCCTATTTTATTCAGATTATATCTTTGTAACCAGGAAAATAATTATTATTATTAGTTTGTAGGCTCTTCTGTATTGTCGGCATACCGTGACGCAACGTTTGTCTGGTTCTCAGGTACAGATATAACGTTGAAGAAAAATAGTATCGAAGATGCGAGGAAGTGGCAACAGATAGTCGGGTATGTTCACAAAGGCCGGGTTTAGAAACTAAGTAACAGCGCAAGAACACCAGAAAGACATTTCGTAAAAAAAAAAAAAAAAAAAAACGCTAGAAAATTTTAGTCGGTTAGAAACATCGCAAGTGACACAACGTTACCTACGCCGTAACTTAAAATTTCAAATTGGCGGTATGGTTTCTGTCCGACTTGTTTCCGTCACAATTATATTTTGTTGCTCATCTGTGTTTTCTCCATGATTCTGTTATTGCGCTATTTTGAAATGACTTAGTAACGAAATAAACATAAACACTGTAAAACAAACACAAATAAATGCGTAACGACATGACGGAATCACAAGCCTTCTAAAAACAATTGCAACTTGTTTCAAAGGTTTTCGGAACACACAGTAGATATAGACGGCGGAAACGCAAGACGAAATTTGAGAAGTTTCAGCCATGTGTGTACATAAGTTTCTTGCGTATTTGATATGGATACGTATGGGTTGTTTATGTTCTATTTTTTTGCGTCCTTGCGTTGTTGCGTAGTTTAAAAACCAGGCCTTAGTGGTGCGGACGTGTTTCGGGCGCAAACGTACTCCCAGCCGAGTGAGCAACCGTCTTTATTCTGCGCGGGGAAACCCTGTATCGAAATTAAGAAATGTTTCTGGAAACACTAAGAGAGTGTTGAAAGAGCTAGACTTTACTATCAGCGCGGACGGGCTTCTTCACAACTAGATGCTCTCAAACTTTTCCAATTTCCGGAGTTATTAATCACCGTCATTATCTGCGAGTAGCGCATCGCAAACATTTACCGTCTTCATTAACTGTCGCGTCGTGGAAGGGGTAGCGCGTCGTATCGGGACGGGTACGGGGCGGTACTGCCTATGCACTGGCCACTAGCGACGCACGGCTTGAATACAGGCGGGAGACGGCCAGGGAAGCTCGCATTAATCTTGCCGACTGTCCTTATCGGCGTCACGACGCCTTCTTTCCGCCGCCCTTCCCAGATACTATACATCACACTGGACGCTTTATTTCTCCTGGATGCTTCCCAGGCGATACCATCCTACTTTATTATGCGTCACTATGTCCAACGTGAGCTTTGTCGCGTTTCCTTCGTTGCAGCCAATCAACAACTACCGTGCAGTTCAGGTTCCTTCTCACACTGACCTTGTGCAGTAGGTCAGGCCTGCACTTCACTTTTTAAGCTCATGCCCTCTTGTCTCTACTCGACTGTTTTTGAGATAGTTATTTTTTTAAACTTAAACGAGAACAGTGGGTCTATTTTCTAACTTCATCTCTGGTAAAGATCGTCACCTCTGACTGTCTTTCGTGAACGACAACGGCTAAGATATCCACTCTCTTTACCAGAATCTCAATGTGCTTAGGCAACACTGTAGGATGTGTTTTGAAAACCTCCATACATCTTACTAAATTATATTCTCTCACATTTCGCAGCATATTTTGAATGGCTAATTACTTAAGTTTAGTTATAAATTATATTTGTTCCTATTAGAATTCGTATTTTTAAAGTTATAACAACATTTAGTCTCTCGTAGAAAGATAGTGTGCTGCGCTTACAAAAAATAGCACCACTGGTGCTATGTTACTACCAGGGGTGTCATTTAAGGGGAGCAGGGTGGGCATTTGACCCTCCCCTGGATTTAGAGTTTTAAGTGTGTAAAACAAATTTCTGTATTTTGTAATTTAAATAATGCTAACTTAAGCACATAAAATTGAAGTTTCATTATTGAAGTTTCTAATGTATACATGCTTAATTAATAAAAGAGATGCAACAAGGTCACTGTCGCCGAAAACAAAAAAAAAATCTAGCCTCCCCCCCCCCCAAGAAAAACCTGAAATGACGCCCCTGGTTACTACCTCCGGCCAAGATATAGCAGCACGTAGTGCGTTGTATTGAATTCGTCGTTTGCGTCGGCAGTCAAAGATGAAATACATATCCTATAATTTACGAAATATACTACATTATTTAAAGAAACATAAAATAACGTATTTTGTCTATAATTCCAAACAACATTTCAACCGGATTTGTTATCTAACGAGGATGATTGTAGAACTCCACTTAAATACGTCGGCCATTTTTATTATTTTTTTGTTTCGTAACAACACCCTAGAAACCGATCTTTATGTAAAGAGAGTCAAGAGTATTTTGAAAGACAGTCACGACGCCATTTTTAGTTACAGAATACCAATTCTCGTCGTAAAGATATTTACTCAGAAACTGTCTTGGTATTAATATCGCATAAGAGACTGAAAATGTTACAAAATAGGCTCCAAGATACCACACACCTGTTTAGCAGTTTTGGTTCAACTTATATTCAGCAATTTTATACACAAGAAATTACACATAATTCAATTAATAAGTCAATTAAGAAACATTTAGTTAGTTGCCTACTCTAATAAGCTAAAACAGTAGTATTTACTGTGCTGAAAGGATTAACCAACGTTGTGTGAGCCATTTTACACAAATATGTAGAACACGCTTTTGATATTTGCTCTCGTTCAGGCTTTAATAATAATTATCCTGAAAACAGCAGAAACAGGGTGAGCAAGGTCTTAAGTAGGAAATCTCCTTCAGTGTTGAATTTTTCCATTTACGGTACGTTTCGTACCATTTCTATCATGGAAATACTCAAAATTCATGAAACGAGAAACAAGTAGTTCTGACAATGTTAGTGATCCACGACCTCAAGTAGTTAGTCATACTAGTCGGTTTTTCAAAACCTTTTTTCCATTTTTTTTAATAATCTTGAATTTTGACGGAGTTATGTGCAGAAACGATTCAACCCACAAATTTATTTATTTTGATACCACAAAAATAGGAGGTCGGAAATTAATACTAGTAAAAGGACAAGTTTTAAATCATAACATTTGAAGAAAAATAAGAGTCTAGAAATAGGAATTTGTGCAAGGTTTAAATGCACGCAGAAAACTTTGACCTAGAATACCTCAGTTCCAGTGAACTATAAGTTGGTTTCTTTTTGCTTGACTCTGTCCATTTATGAAATCCTCCATTAGTTCGTATCATTCGAAACGAACTCTGTGTTTGTCGGTGAACATTATCCGTGGAACATATCCGTGGTGAATAGTGAGTGGTGTGTTGTTCAGTTGGCTCGGGCCACTAGCTCCTGAGCGGCCCCCCAACCTCCTGGTGACAGATAAGCCCCCTGTGACAGCCGCCATTGCTCTGGCTCTCAGCCGCTCCAACAGTGCGCCGAGCCGCACCACACTTTTACACCCGGCCCTTTTACCAATTACTGAATCCTCGCTTTCGACCGACGTTTATTCACGCGTGGCGCCCTGGAATGCCGTGGCCACCACGATTTCATCCTGCGGTCCAGCTGCATGCTACGAACGATTACGTTTTCCTCGGTATTTTTAGCCTCTGATGGATTTGCTGAATTTTTTTGTCTGTGTAAAGAATAATTGTTCCTGCGGCGTGTCCAGCGCCCAGACACGCATGCGTAACTGCGGAGCTAACAGCAAAAGAAGAGTGTAAAAAGTATATCAGCCGTGCTAATGTTTTTTTATAGCAAAAATGTTATACGCTAGTCAAAATATTAAGGGAATCCGTCAAAACCAACGATGGGTATGTCATCGTATGTAGTTAGTAGGGCTAGGAATATTTTGCGAGTTCAACGACCAACTTGTTAGAATCTATTATCCTGTGTATCCCGAAACTTTACCGTCCATTACCTGCTACTAATTTAGACAGCAGACAATGAACGAATAGACGAGGCTTGAGTATGCGTAGGAATTGGATTCTTGCATGCAGGTCACTGAATTCGCGAATTTTTTCTAGCACTAGTTGTTAGCGAAGTGAGCCTTTTGTTACCGTCTGTGTTATATTTGTTGGGTTGTCTTGTCTGCAACAATTTCTGTCGATGTGCTCATTTGAGTTGTCCCCGTAGTTTTTGGCCATCATTGTCATTTTCATGCTTCTCGTTTAATGCTTGTCGGTTTTGACTTTCCTTTGTAACTTTAGTTTCCCATTATACACGGACTTTATTCATATTTAGTTAATGCTTGCTGTTTACTGGCATTTCTGACTTTTTTTGCTTCATTCTTCGTTTTTGTGTGCTCATGTTCTCTCGTGAATATTCACTTTTTGTATCTGTGTGTATTGCTGCGACTCAGCAAGATTCGCTAACAATAACGTATACAACAAAACACTTCACTTTTTATACACCCCATTTGTCAAAATCATTCAATGATCACTGTGTGTCGTACCTTATGTTGGTGTCATCAGTGAGTCATTCCGTTTCATGGATGATTATGCATTTCCTCACAGACCTGACTTGGTGGACGACGTGCTGAACGAGGAGGGTATCGAGTGTCGGTCGTGGCCAGCTCACTCTCCAGACCTTACTCCAATTGATCGCAATTGATCGCGCGTGGGATACATTTTCGTTGATAACATCTTCGAGTCCAAGCCACTCAAGTATGCAGCGGTACTGGCCGTTCAAGGATACAGTACACCAAATAAAAAACCATGGTCACAAGTTGCTGTATTGTTCACGTGTGTTTATTTTTGTGCTGCCCTACTGATATCCGTCCCTAGAGGATTCTGAGCAACTGGCAGCAACATAGTTTCACATGCATATTTTATTTATCCATTGCCGTTGTTAACGAATACTCATCCCGTTATTATTTTGAACAAATGTGGGGTTAGAGCATCCGACGTTAAGTGTAGCGGCTGTAAGCGTGACCGAGGTAACTCACTTGTTAGATGTTTTACAAGATTGTAATAAAAATAATAGGCCTACGTACTTGCCTTAGTGAACATACCATTTCAGTCTTCCCGATGCTTCTGTTGCACTAGTTACAATGTTGCTTGTGCTAACAAACATCTTATAGGATATTGTTCTGATTATTAACAAGAGCAAGATAACTAAAAAAAACTGCACTGATCATGCCGTCTTTAGATACGCTGGTTTTCCTTTCTTTCAATGTACGTACAACTTACCTCGTTGGTATCGAACATTGAGTAAAATCAGCCAGAAGAGCTATTATTTACTTTGAAAAAATACCTTGCCTAGTAGCATTAATTAAAAATCTTTTTGATATTTTGGACGTCACAATAACCGAAATTAGGGAACCTGTCTTAAGCAAAAGACGGAATAACTTCTTCTGATAACGGAAAGAAAACTGCGAAAACGTGTAATTTGTTGGTGATTACAAAACTCATAAGTGAGTTCGAGACGTAAGAGACTGTAAGATGGGTTCTGTAATCGTCTATCTGATCAGCGACACCTTGAATAGAACACTGAATCTTGCGTATATGGCAATGGTGTTCAATGTGCTGGGTCTGTTACCTGTCCAAGAGTGAGCTTCTGGCAGTTACAGAAAAAATGTGGGGAACATTAGCTTGTCTAGACACAAGACCTCCCTATAATAATAAGATACATTGAATGCTATACGTGTTGTTATGAAGAACTTGAACTAGGACAGATACGAAGATGGATTCGACTCTTGAGCCTTAAAACTATTGATCTTCAAATGAGTTTGTTTTTTAAGTGAAGAATTACTGGGAATGCAATGACGAAACCTGGCGCAGTGACGTTGCCTGTAAGGTAAACCTACGGCACGAGCAACCCTTCAGAAATAACCGCGGAGGCAGGCAGTTTGCAGCAGATCACCGGCTGCTTCTTTAAGGCCACGTATCAAAATGGAAGTTCCCTTGGAATGTTCCATAGAACGTTGCATACGGCCTACGTAGCCGTTTCTGTGGAAGATTTTGCCGACTACTGGCTGATATGGAAGCTTTATTAATCGGTAGTGTGCAACATTTTATAAAGAATTTGCTACAACATTACATTATTTGAAATAAATTGAAATAGTGTAAACGCTCACTTAAGGAAGGTATTTGTTATAAATTTTAACAATGATTTGGAAAATCAGCAAAAAATAGGTTTTCAGGATGTGCGACATTGTGCGAAATATACGTCATATTGCGAAAATTAACATAAATTCTTGTTTGGTGAAAACATTTTATTGTATCTTTATACTTAATGATTTTTATCGTTTTGTCAATTTCTTACAATAATCTCCTCTACAGTATTTAAAAGCAAAACAGTGTGTACAACTTTTATAGTATTTACTTGTGTTGCAAGAAGTATTATCACAGGTTATTACGCAGAAACCTCAGTAATTCCTGCATGAAGGCTCACTTAACATGTCTCGTTTAAGGTTCCAGCAGTACAGAAAATTTTATCTTGGCACTCGGTCTTCGGCAGCTTCTTTATTCAGCGTCACACATGTAGCGATTTGGGTTCGAGTAGTCGATATGGAGAAGTGGCGCCGAGGGGAGAGAAAATAAAAAGTTAAAGCGAAGGGTTGTCGGATAGTTCGATAACACCCCTTGGCTCTGAGACCGGCTAACTTTGAGACGAGGGCTCCTTACACTCTGCTGTCTGCATTCCTCACACACATCGCCTCGTGCCCTCAACATTTCATATCGTGTTTGACCGTTCTGCACTCGCAACATTCATACGTCGATAGTCTTTACTACAATTTGTTTACATGGATGCTGCTCGTATTGTATACTATTGTTTTCAGACTTCCAAGAGTATATGATTGGTACTGAGGGAGGTAGCGCAACTTTTAAGACGTTTAACCCAGGTTTGAACCCCGACTCCGAACATTCTCATCTCGATTTTCCATGATTTCGCGAAATCGTTCCAGGCGAATTCTGACATATCTTAACAATGACCTTGGCCGAGTCATTCCTTAGTTCCTGTCCTTGTGTAAAGTTGAATGCCACAGTCTCTAGTGACATCGCTGTCGACGAGACGTAAAACTTAGTAAAAAAACACTGTTTGTTACCAAATGTAAGAAGATATTTTAACATGTGTGATTGACGGTCCATTCCCTTTGTCATTCAAAGAGCTTTCATGTATACGTGTATTTCCGTAGGTATATATGCACACAAACATTATATATATACACACACACACTCTCTCACACACACATATGTTGGCACGTCATTACATTTGTGGCTTATGCTGCTCTAGTACAACATCTAATGGTAGAAAAATAATTCTCCCTCCCCCCTTCCGTAAGCCCTTAATAATAATAAACTGCTAGGAAAACCACAAGCTACATTATATTTTCAGAATTTCTTTTTATTGTTTTCAACTGCCTTTTATATAATAAAATACTTTATTCACTTCAGTAGCCAGCTACCTTACGAATATTTTCTGTAGACGGAATTTGTTAGGTTCCGCGTATGTTCCCTTCACATTTTTAAATTAATGTATGATAGCAAGTTCTTATTGGAATTTACTCTGGCCCCGACTGCTGCCATACTGTATGTCCCAATGTTAGACGCTGTTGTATAAGTTACAAGTATTGGAAAACCTGTTTTGGGCATGAAGAAACGAGACGTAAATAAAAAATAATCTTGAATATGGTCCTACCTCTTTTTTAAACTCTTTGTATAAAATTTTAGTTCAACAACCACAGTTAAATAAATAATTGAAATACAGATAGAAAATTAACACTTAGCTGTTTTAGTAATTCGCAGACGTTATATCTAAAACGTTATAACATTTCAGCAACAGTACACGGTGGCTATCGATGTTATTGTGTACCGTCAAACTTTCTAGTTGGTTTTGATCATGGATTCGGTATTATAAGTTACTGCTTACATCACCCCAATTTATGGTGCCAGCTGCAACGGCAAACCCAAATACAGCTGGGAGATAAATCTAATGTTTACACAGTTAATAAATATGACTGCTGAAAATCTCACAAGAAACAAAATTTGCTTTTAGGTGGTAGTTTTAATTTAGAACGACTGTAGCGAATTCATGCTGGTAAATAATAGTTTGCGGAAAGTGTTGCACGTATGTCAGACGTTGTACAGCGAGTCTGCAATCTAATCTTACACGAACAACCGAGAGCGAGGGAGGCTAGTGCTGGCAGACAATGTTGAGCCACACCATGTGGCTGTGCGTCTGCGTCCAACTGCTCCCGGCACCACCAGTGTAAACAGTTGACTAATGTCCTCCTCTCCACTACTATTACCACTACTACCGTTACAGCTACTATAGTCTATCCCACGAACCAGTGTACGTGTCTGACAGTTATGTTGGAAATGTTTTGTGTACCATTACTCACTCATTTAGTAACTTAAAATATTGTTCCTCAAAAATTAAGTATTAGATTTAATTTCTGAAATTACGTTTACCAGCTGTTCAAAAAAAAGTGCACTGTTCGTGGGATAGACTATACCAATGTGAGTATCAAAGACACATACACTGTCAGTAAATTTGATAGACTGTGGCCAAGCGAAGAGGGGAGACGCACTCGGGAGGCTCCGGGTCCGATTACCTCCGGCCATTCTGATTTTGGTTTTTCGTGTATTTTTTTTCTGAACTTAGGGTCACTAGTTGGTGTTTCATAGAGGCAAGTTGTCTGCGAGAAGACTCCACGCTAGTTCAGTGACATACGCCTAGAGGCTACGGGGAGGCGCATTGCGTCTGTAGTGTCGTCCTTAAGGCACCGCTCTTTAGTTTTGCAGTTGTTGCGAAAATGTTTTTTAAATGCAAATTAATACACACATCAAAAATTAAAAATTTAGTCTGGCAATTATAACACTTATATATCATAGTTTCTATCGGAATTTTTCTTTTGCAATACACCAAACGAATTATTAGATTTTCGACCTTGAAATATCACATATTTTGTTGTCAAAATAAATGAAAATGAAGCAAAATAATTTTTTGCCAGAAAATGGTACATTACTTTTAAAAAACGCTCCGGCGAAATTGTGTATCGTATGACTGTACACAGTCTCAAATTTTTTCAAAGCATTTGGTTAAAAAATATTTGAGTTATTTGCAATTGTTTGAAATAAATGAAAGATCATGGCCTTAACGATTCTTCACTTCTAGGCCTTAAACTCACAAAAAGAGTTCACCCAGACGACTGCCTTAAGGAAGCTTTACGTCTAGTCGATAGCAACCTCATCAAAGACGCCTATACACAACACAATTACAGGAAATGGAAGAGGAATCTATGGCTTGTTCTAAGGAACCATAGTCTGGAGATATGTAGGCCTACACGTTTCATATCTTGTTTCTAATGACGTGTCGTCTGTGCTAAGTTCTTATTGGTTGTTTAGAGGGAAACAAAAGCGTTACAAATATAACTGGCGGTTGACCAGTTATGTAGGCCTAAACGTTCATGTTTAAATTGTGTATATTCCTTAAGAAGCATGCAAAGTGTGAAGAAAGTTGGGATGTAATAAATTAAAATGCCACGAATGCTTAGTGTTGTGATGATAGTCAATTATGGTACATTTTAATGTATATATATATATATATATATATATATATATATATATATATATATATATATATATATATATATATATATATATATATATATATATATATATATATATGTGTGTGTGTGTGTGTGTGTGTGTGTGTGTGTGTGTGTGTGTGTGTTTGTTGAGGTCGAGTGTGAAACCTGGAAAACATATTAATTTTTAAACCCGATCAAAAATGACTGCCCAATGTGTTAAACATGTTTAAGAGGGCATGGTTCATGATTCAGCGGTAAAAACATGAGTTAAAAATTAAACGTTTCTCAAAGTTAGGTTGCAAAAAAAAAAAAACCTTAGACAATAGATGTTACCAACTTTTTGCGCAAAAACTTTTCTCGAGTAACGTGTTTCTGAAGGACAACGCTGACGCCGAAATTTCGAACATTTAATTGAGCCGCAACAGATCACGATTGACAAATTCGGCATTCCGGGTAAGTGTTTGCTCGTAAAGTTGGCGAATATTATTATATAGGAATGTTTATTTTAGTTCTTCAGTATTGATTTCCAAGAACGCGTGATTTTTAAAGTTGTGTTTTTAGCGTTTACATATCTACCACACGATCTCAAGACGTCTCGTGTTACCTCGGCCAATGAGAGCAAGCGAGGGGAAGGAAGGCAATATTCGGCCTGACGGCATGGTGTGATGACTGGCTTGGTATGAAACGTGGGTAGCAGCAGGAGGAGAGGAACGTCTAATAAGATCTGGGGTTGGTAGCACGTGGGCGTGCTAGCCATCATGGCGTGTCTTTCTTCAGTTGAGTACGTAGCGTCTCGACAAAGCCCTTGCACTAGCACTATTATCCCCACCACCCTTCTCATTCAATACACAAGCTTGCCCTGCTTCTTTCATCACTCACGACACTTTCGCACTGTTTTTACTGTACTACTTTGTTGTATCTTGTTAAACTGCCCGAAAATAATTTTTCTCTGGGAGAAACACAATTGAAGGGCATAGGGACAACGGTAACTCACTATGTACCACAACTGAACTATGCACATTTAATTTATTTTAAATCATCATTGTTTATGAATTATGTTTTAGTTACAGTAACATACAACCAACTAAACATAAGCTACTAAAAATAACAAAAGTAATTTTTTAGTATTTAATTGGTGTAATGAGCTACGAAAGCGTTGCCTTCAATAGCAGCATTACTGCACAGTGTTGCAATTTATGGTCGTATTGCTTAATCTCTTAAATTGGAATAAACAATATGAAATTACCAGTATGTACCTGCATAAAATTCAAATATTTAAAATGACGTGGATTACAATTGTCTTTTTCTTATGACTTTCAGTTTTGTAGTGGAAATTCTAAATGATCTAAATGCCAAAAATATGTTTTCAAGTACAAGATAAAAACAACACTGTGAAAGTATGCAGAGATACATGGAATGTGCGATATTTTTTGGCCCATTAAAAACTATTAGGGAATACCTTGGGACTTAGCTCTTACAGCATGACATAGGCACTGGCACATAGTTCATTTTGATGTAAGAAACTCAATTCGGTCTCGTCTGGTGCTTAGATCATTTGACATTTTTTCACTGTACAATTAGTTATCTGTATGTTTTCCGTCAACAGAAAAAAAAAAAGTTTTTTTTTTTCGTGGTTATAAAAGCAAAGTTTTAAACTATTTATAATTAAATTCGTTGAGAATTTGCTGAAGTTAGTATATACTGAGATAATACAAACCATTCCCAATGCACTGATTATTTGTTACTTATTTTTGGAAAATTACTTTATAAAGTATTTATGTCCAATCCATGTGTAACAAGGAGAACTATTTACTTACCTACGTTAATGGACTTACGTAAACCTGAAAAAGTCACAGGTTTCATACATTTCTAAAACTTTCTAGCAAAGATATTGTCTTTATATCTTCGGATTTTCAAACAAAAGTGGACATACCGTAACCACTCTTTACAGTAAACCAACGATATGCAGCCAAAATTATGCTATATATGCGACTGGTCTTGGTTATGTTGCATGACATCAAAATGAGTACGACATCGTCTTAAGGCGGCCGCCTACCCCACGCTTCCAATGCGTAGCAGTGTGTTCGTAAACAGGTTTTTTTACGAAAATATTTTACGTGCGCCCATTGTTCCAACGTACGAAAAGAAAGCAAACTTCAGACAAGGTCGGAACCTCATTGTTAAGACACCACGCTTATTAGAAACAATGTTTCTAAGCCCTACAACATTGCTAAAAACGGCATTTTCAGACTGTCGTAGTCTACTTCAAAATGTACTAACCGGATGTACGTGAAACTCAGATTGCGACCTGCACTGAACTTAGTTGCAAACTTTCAACCAATAAAATTATATGGTCACCGCTTAGTGTCCCATAGTAAAAACCGTTCGGCGGGAACTTTGCACGATAGTTCAGCGCTTGGCCCGTTGAGGCGACGCGGCATTTGATGCGCGCTTCAAAGTCGACCTTACAGCTCCGTTGCTTTTGGGCCTCTCACGCACGGGTAGGCGGCGCACTTGAGGTGGCCGCCTGGGTGAAGATATTTGCACGTCGGAGACCTAGGAGTGTTGAAGCAGTAAGGACGAGACAGTACACACATCACGCCTCCCCCTAGCCTCTAAGCGCAAGTCACTGAACTGGCTTGCAGTCTTCTCGCCGACAACTCGCTTCTCTGAGACATTCATTCATATTTTCATGACATATAGTAAAGATAAACGTTTATTGGACTACCTTATTCATTTAAAACGATTCTACGCCAAGACTTTCGTACCTAAAAGGACAGCAAAAAAATATAAAATTTTTCCCCCGTTTCGGGCAGCGTAAAACGGAACTGTAGAAATCGTAGAGGACTTGAAGATTGAATGTACGTGTGTTACTTCCTTAAAATGCTATTCCTAAGTAGACATAGCTTACGCACGCTGAGAAGTTTTACAATTATCTTGTAACGGCCGAAGGTGTTCACACCACTTGCCTGTGCAGACGAACACTATAACCTATAATTTCTTTGAAAAATTCTTTGCACTGGGAGTTCGTAACAAAGCGAAATGTTTCTGACCTACGCCACTGCAGCCCTATAACGTTCTAGAAACCAAAAAACAAGGTTAAAAATGGTTGGTGGAGGGGGGAAGAAAGTAGCCAGTTCGGCTGTTGTCAACACATATACACAAATGTACATATTTATGTATGTACTCTTCACAACCAAACTCAGCTCCTTTCTGTTATTGTTCTCATGTCTCATTCTGGGTTTTCTGGAATGATGCAGCGCTGCAATGGCGTATTCAAGTCATTTCGGTTAATCGCCTTAAGAGAACATGGTACATAATGCAGCGTTAAAAGCCTCAGTTAAAAATTGTACTTTTCTGGAAGCCAATTTGCAAACAAAAAATCCCCTTGACAATAGGTTTTACGAACTTTCTGAGCACAACTTTTTCTCGAGTAACATATTTGTGAAGAACAATCGCTCGGAAATCTCTTACAGTTAATTGCGACGCAACATATTATAACGCTTAACAAATGCATCATTCTGGGTAAAAGTTAGCTCAAAGCTGAGACCATTATCTCTAAGGTTGCTGTTTTGCAGTTTTCCGCATCGACTTTTTAAAGCGCGTGGTGTTTTTAGCGTTTATTTATCTACCACAGATTTTTAAGCCTCATTCCCAAGTCTACAATTCATGTCGATCCGGACAAACCAGAAATCTGACAGCCGCCAAGAGGCTGGAATTTTCCAGGACGAGTTGTACGGGAAAAGTTGAGCTCATCTTGAAGATTTTTGTATCGCCGTATAGAAATACATTAACATGCGCTCTGGATAAGGTTTTGTATAACGCCGTTTCCATTTATTTGGAAGTTGAAGGACTTAGGAGGAACACCTAGGGCTATAAAAGGAAGGTCAGCCTGCTGTGGTTCGTCATTGCCTTCCGCAGGGTTCGGAATGAAGAAACCAACACAATGCCCAGTCCTGTACTCCGAGAGGTATAGGTGGTTCGCGATAAAGCGAGTATTTTTGAATACCATCTTGTCTAGAGTAATAAATAAAACTATTAATTTTTTGTGACCTCATACATAAACTTCGTAGTTCTGTACAATAAATACAATTTGATTGTTACTCATGGTGAATCACTTATATAAAAAGTGCCAGGAATATAACTAAAAATAAAAAAAGGAACTAGGGTTTCAAAAAGTGCTCTCTTTATCCCGAATCATCTATAGCAATGAATCAGTTGTATACTGAAAATTCTGGACTCTTTGCTCTGTATGATAGATGGGAGTGTCAAAAAGGTTTTACTTATTGTGCACAATCAGTAGAGTAGTAGGAAACCACTTCACCATGCCCGTTGACAATGTCAGTCAACGTCCTACACAACTGATTCAACAGTACCTTGAACGCAATGAGATCTTCCGCGTGGAATGACCTGTAAAATCCTCCGGCATGAACGCATCCCGATCGAGCACGTCCGACGCCTGCATAGGCAGGTCTTTTGTCGCGATATCCAAGTGTACTAGGAGTGTGTCGTATAATGCGTGACATCTTCACACACGAAGAACAGCAAATGTAAGACGCCAGGCATCGTACAGTTTTATCTGACGTCTTTATGACCCCTCCTGATGGAGCGGGGACGTAACGGCACCGGAAGGAAACGGAGGATTAGCTGCCAAGATTGCGATAAGACTCGGCCTGTATATGGGCGAGACTCCCGCCTCCAGAGATAGTCGCATATTTCCGCCGTTTCAGAATACTCCTTCCTGAACCAGTGGCAACTTACCTTGGAGGTTGGGGTCCTTGAAGCAGTGGCTAGGGCGCTTGCCTACCACTTACGATTGGTCCAAGATTTTGGATACGGAAAACGTGATGGACGTTGTTGTTCGGTGCAGGTTCTCACCTGCCTTCTCGTTCCGTCGCTTCTCCGTCGTAGGGCTTCATATCGTGTCGAAAACGTGATGGACGTTGTTGTTCGGTGCAGGTTCTCACCTGCCTTCTCGTTCCGTCGCTTCTCCGTCGTAGGGCTTCATATCGTGTCATCCTTCATGTTTTCAGAAGACCCTTACGGACGTCCAGTCATAAGTCTGCCCATTTATTTATTTTTTTTTTGTTATGTGAAAAATTACAGAATTTGTATGTATTTATTAATTGGACGTATGAATTTTAGTGCTTAAATAGCGCTACTTGTTTATTTACTCAAATTGCTTTAAAATTAAACATTTTTGAGTGGCACAATGTTGCCTCAACTGTCACAAAGTAAACTTGGTGTACGGTATTTACCCAATGGATGGCGTCTGGTTGGGAATGTTGACTGCTGTAGCACGTACGTTACTATAGCATGCCGCACATAAGAATTATAGTTTTGAAAGTAGTTGTCTTCGCAGTCCGTGTATACCCCAAGTTGGAAATTAAGATAACCGAATTTCTAATTGGCAAGTTTGACAAGGTACAATTTCCACCGCTAGTTCAGCTGGTACCGAAAAGGGGCCAGCTTTACGCTGGAGCTAATGGAGAAAACTTCGGATGAAAAACAGAAAATTGCTAAGGAACAAATTACCCGACATCAGTTGACCCTTTATCGACAGCAATGCAAGAAACAGCAGACATTGTCTCTGGCCAAGCTGATAACATTGAGCCACTTAACCTGCAGTAAAATAACCTTATATCTACAAAAAGAGATTTCAAAATAAAAAGACTCAGCTGTCTGTCAAACTGCGCAGTATAAACTAATCCCGAGTCAGTGAGGAAGAATTGAAGAGATGCAGTTGTTTTGTAACACCTATTCTGTAGATGAGTTTCTGATTGGACGAAATATTCCGCGAAAATTCTTCTTCACAGAGTTATTCAATTGAGTAGAATGCATAACCGTCATTTTAATTGAAAGTTTACTCTGAAGTGTCATTGGTAATCAACGTGGCCGGAGTTTTATGATTCGTTTCTCCGGCAAATAACCTGTGGTGCGTTTGAATGATTAATTGCGCTCTTACTTTCCGTTTATAATTGGATTTCACAAATAACTTTCCACGCTATTTTCTCATAAATGCCTTTGATTTTCTCATCACAACTGAATTTATATTGCAAAGTACTCCGTGTCTCTTGAAAACTCCGCAGCTTCCTGTCAGCTGAACGTTAAATTTATAAATTCACAGGCTACGCTCTGTAATCAACTCAAAATACAATACTGCTGAAATTGTGATGGACAACTGAAATCGAGTAAGGAACAAATAAAAAAAATAATCTACCACGTTTTTAAAATGGACTGAAAAGTATAAAAATATTTTCCTAACGGAAGTATTTGTAATATTTAAAACTAATAACGTGGATCGCACGAGAAATATATTAGTAAGGAGTGTAGAGAGCAGATGTCGCTGAGAAAATTCACACCGCTGTTCATATCATTTGCAGAGTAATCAGTTGTTAGTGACTTAGGTGCAATATCCATCGATTGTATGTGCCCTACATATTTCGTTTGAAATCTTACAAGTATTTTCATAAGATAGATTATCTTGTAGGCTACTTTTAGTCTTTTTCAAAAATGAAATGTAGTATTCTATTTTTTTAAATTTAAATAACAATGCTCTGCTTTATAGTCTTGTGTGCGAAATTTTGCAACTGATTTTAAAAAGCAAAACATTTACCGAAAATAATTGTCATTCAGTTCTGAGCTGTGTTTAAAGTTTCAAGTTTCCAGCTTATCGGAAATTTATTTGAAAATCGATTGCAAGATTTGTACCGGAAAGATCAACATACAAGAAAGCGAGTTAAGAGGAGTCCTCGACTGGCGCATGGACGACTTTGCAGCGTGTCATGCGTATTCTTTTTCACGCGAAACCGCTTAACTTATTCATATTATGTTTATCTACGAAAATAACGCACACTTGAAACTATGCTTCTATGTCATCAAAAATTCAGCACGCTTGTTAGAAACAATTTTAGCGCCTCTCAAAATGGCAAAGACGAATTTTTTTAGACTGCTGTAACTCCGCAAATATTACTTGAATTCGTAAAGTTCAAAGGGAAAGGCATACTTTAGTCTATACTTCGTACTATTCAAAAATAAAATGTTGTGGTCACCGCTTAAAGTCCCGTAGGAAAAAGACTACAAGGAAAACCTTGCACGCCAGTTTGGCGCGTTGCGAATAGAGGCGATATGCTTCTCGTCAAGCGTGGGACACTGGCTCTTATCGCTACGCTGTTCCCGCAAGTCAAAGGTGGAAATTCGACTCCGGCGAAGACTCCTCTTAGTAAAAACATAGTAAAATAACCCAGGTGTTATTAAGATGTGGGTTTTCTGGCTAATCATAGAAAACTGTGGATCAGGAGCTAACATCTAGCGACAAAAATAACCAATAAAATGCAAGCTAGTTCACGGGGTGAATCGCTGTTTATAGGGACAGTGGCCAATGAACAAAGCTTACAGAGTTTATTTCACAGAGAGCTGTAAAGCTTAGTTTCACAGTTAAAACTCTTGCATAACTCGTATGGTATAAATTGGTGCTATAAAACAACCCAAATTTAATATAAAATGATTACCACGAAAATTATTACGTATAGAGTATACTCTTTCATATATATATATATATATATATATATATATATATATATATATATATATATATAAATTACATGCATACATTTATGCTATTCATAATCGGTACGACCATTTTCTTCATAAATTTGCTCTACCATTATCCAATTGCACTATTAATTTAAATCACTCCGAAATATTTTGTAGAATGCAAAACTGTAATAAATCAATCCAATTTTGTTAATATTAAATTTTATTGTAGCTTCTATTATTGCATTACGAAAACAGAACAACATGTTCGCTTTTTTTATAAGCCTGTTTTAGTTTATTTTGGTTAACGCACAATATAACGGTTGACGAGTACGGATTTTTAACTAATTCAGCGTTCTCTTATGAGTGTCAAATAAGGTCGTTCTACCCTTTATTTGTGCGGAGCTAATCCTGCAAGAAGTTGACTATGAACATATTGAATGTTTCTTGCAATTCTCTTGAGAGGCTCTCGTCTCCTACAAGCGAGGATCGTTCCCCTCGCCAAGTGGTAGGAGCCTTCGCCAAATGAAAACATACACGTTCTTGTGCTGATGAACTCAGATGAAGCTTGTTTATGCGAATGCCAGCAGGCGTCCGCCAGTCTCTCGCCACTACCAAGGTCGTGGCGCCTGCCAAACTCTGCAGTGGCTTACCCTACATTCACTCCTGTGTAGCGGGTTGCAGCATTGTCAGGCGCTTCTGCAGTAAGATAATACTTCTGAAACAAGCGGTCACACTATGTATGTGAATCCCTCATGTTATTGCGAGACAAGACTGCATGAACATTGTGCCTGAAAGTGTATTTTTAGGCTCGTAAAAGTATTTGTTACTTTGATGAACCGGTTAACATTATGATGTACAATGCGCCAGAAAATATTAACGGCAGACAACAAATTGTTGCATTGCCTTATTTAAGTCTTTAAGTGTAACTGGTAATGCTTAACGAGGTGCATCAATGTCAATACATTTTATCAAGTTTACTTTGAGACTCGTAACGAATATATGTATTTTAGAAAATTTTTATTCGAAAGAAGTACGTTAGGCAATATTTGGGCATGAATTAAAATTCAGTCAGTGTTTAGAATTTAAACTTCGGTTTTGTGGGGGAAAATAAAATACATTGTAATATTAAAAATTTGCTGCAAAACGTTTTAATTATGCGTGTGCAAACATCCAAAGCGAATATCATTTGAGCCGTGATATTTATGAAGAATGAAATACGGTATGTAAATAATGAGCGATATTGACTATTAGTGAAACAGGACAAAAACATGCATGCATTATAAAATATTCTAAGCAAAGTACAAACATCCGTTATTACTAACAAATAAATTATAAATAAACCGTATTAATATTTCATTTCCGCTGTGAGGGTTTGCTCGTAACCTCTATTAGATACCCTCTTTAAAATGCAGTAAAGCTCATCCAATGTTGAACTTATTAGACAACATATTATCTAAATGTATCAGTAATACAAACAATGTATACAGAAATGTATTACTCTGGCAAGTACGAAGTTATTAAGAAGACTATCCATAAAATAAAAACAGTACTATAAAATCCATAATTTAACATCGTTTTATCGTACCTCATTTTAAACTTACATTTATATACAGTATAGGGGAATAGAAATGAGTACTTAAGCCAACAAATTGTTGGTGGGCAAACAAAATATGAATTATGCATAAACAATTTTAATCCAACAAAATAAATACTTAAGTTGACTGAATTGTATAGAGTTAAAAAAAATTCTGCGTGACAACAAAACGTTAGGTTAATTCAACCGCCACATATTTATTTGGCCGTATACAAATTATTCATGTTTGCATGTGCCATAACTTTTTCTGTATGTAGGGAGCGAATCAGGTGGGTGTGAAGTGATTTAGGCGGATTATAAAAATTATTACGTATTCAACCAGCTCTAGTTAGTAAATTTTCTGCTCGACGTGGGGCGTTACCAAATTGTTACGCTCTTCACTACCTTTGCTAATTTTCTAGTAGTAACCATCGAGAGGAAACAAGTCAGTATTCATGCGGATGGTTACATATATAAAATAAGCCACTGAGTTTTAGCAATGCCAATTGTAGGCAATATATGAAGCTACGCACTTTGCCTGGATGTTGACGCATAGGACGTAATACAGGAAGTTGCAGAAATTATGTATCACGATTTTATACAAACTATCATATCATCTAGAGGGAAAACTTTTCACATTAGGATAGGTACATGATGTATAGTGCGTAGTTTACGGGTTGGATCGTGTTACTCTGGAACGACATTGTAACTATTATTGGCAAATACATTCCAGACGAGTCGTATTTGATTGGACGGTACGTATTGTCAGATGTAGCATTCCAAATTGACAAGAGCAAGCCGGTGCGCCATCACTGTAAGTCAGAGACGTGTAGCACAGTAACGATGTGTTTTCGGTCCTATGTTAACGTAACATGTTTTGTTCCTCTACACGTCAGGATTATTCCCACAACATATTGGCGCACAATTTTGCAACAACTTAAATAATTGAACAATTTATAATCTGTAGGAAAAATTAAAAGAAAAATTATATTAATCTAGCAGTCGTGTGACGCGTATTCATTTTACGCGAAACCGCTGGTCTTATTCATAAAACGTTTTTCTACGAAAATAACACATACTTATGACTACGTTTCTATAATGTTAAAAATTCAGCTCGCTTGTTAGAAACATTGTTTTCGAACCATTCAATAAGGCTAAAAATACATTTTTTTTAGACTGCTGTAACTCCAAAAATACCGCCTAAGTTCGTAAAGTGCAAAACGAAATGCGTGCGTTGGCATTTACGACATATATTCAAAAATAAAATTATAAGGTCACCACTTGAAGTGCCATTGAAAAAAGACTGCAACGAAAACCTTGCACGCCAGTTCGGCGCGCTGCGATTAGAGGCGAGCGTCACACTTTGGCTCTTATGCTGTTTTTGCGAGTTTAATTTTTTTAATCCTGAAAGGGAGCATATTTCACAAAACCGTTACACAGAAACGATAGAAATCGTTCGCACAAAATAGCCTAATTTTTTTCAAAACATAAGTTTCTAAAATGTTGGTTAGTTGTCAACTTAATTAAATTTTCTTAAAGTCAATAACGAGCCATAAATATAAAAACTTTCGTTTTGAAAAAAAATTAGGCTACATAGTGCAAACGAATTCGAACATTTTTAAGTAATGGTTTTGCGATATCTGCTCCCATTGAGGATTTAAAATATAAAACTTAACTAAAATATCGTAAATAGGGACCCGTGGCATTCACGCTCCGCTGTTCCCACGCGTCAAACACGAAATTTGAAACCGGTGTAGACTACTCTCAAGTTTGTGAGGGACACTGCTGGCCAGACACTATTGTTGATGCCATGAAGAGGTACTCTGACGTCACTGGGGCACGCAGATCTCTGGAGGGCGGGATGATAGGGGTGGCTTGAGGACACCACCGTCTTCATCCCCCTCTATGTGCACAGCACGCTTCTCTCGTTATCGCTCCTCAAACCACCCCTCACCTCCCAATTGTTAGGACTTCCAGCCAATGACAGCGTCAAAACACACATACATTAAACTAGAGCAGCGTTCATACTAGTTAAACAAAGGCGTGGTCTGCATCCATTTTCAGCGTCATATCTTTGTATTTGTACCAAATATTTTTCTTATTTAAGACATAAGTTGTGAATAAATTTTGATGTTCTGATTTTTAATCTCTTATAGTTTTTGCGTAATGGCTAGAGCCCACGATTTTTGGTGAAAAGAATTCTGCAACAATTTGTTTCAGTGCCTTATGTGCACACATGCAGCTCTGCTTCGTGGTCAGTGATTGGCTCTTTTAAATTCTCAGCGTCTCGGGGTTTTACCCGCAAATTAGAGACGTGTGGCGGCGCAGTAACATTGTTCCTGTTGGCACAAGTCAAATGAGCCATGCCTATATTCTGCCAATAATCTAGAAGCAGACCTGCAGATGTGCACGTAAGGCATTAAAACAAACTGTTGCAGAATTATTTTCACCAAAAACCGTGGGCTCTAGTAATGGCGCATAAATGCAAAACTTGTATTTCACAGTTTTATGCACGCTACTAGAACAAAGTGACATCCAAAATGGATAGATTTACAGTGAATAACGATGTTGTAGAATATAACGTCTCCTACATTAAAAAAATATTTTAAAAATAATTTTTGAATTTTTAAAATTAGAAACTCAAATTTCAGAATTTTTTTTTAATACAAAATATTTTTTTTTATGTAGGAGACGTTGTAGCCTACAACATCGTTAATCACTGTAATTTTTTTTTTCAGAAGCCCATTGTTATATTTAGGCTCCTGTCGAGTGTCTGATCACGTGAACATGGGAACAGTGTGGAGAGAACCACGTCATTTTCATACAGTTCTACACGATCCCACCAACTCAGGTGTTCAGTGGAAATAACGTGAGGCGCTTCATACATGTTGTCTCTTAAAAGTGCATGGTAATGCATGAATTAACACTTACAACGTTATTTGAAATCCATATGCAATATCCTCCGTAATGTAGTCGGTTCGGCGCCGGTCCACTGTGCGAGAGGTCCTGGACTCGAATCCAGGCTTAGACATGGATGTAGTGCTGTCACTTCACTTTGCTTCACCCTCATCAACCCTTAAGGGAGAGTGTTAGATAATTTGATTGTATTTTAAGTTTCCCAGCCATAACATTTATTCAAATTGTACTATCAAAATTTCTTTCCGAGTGAGAGTGAGTGAGAGATTTTGGTCAGCGCTCAACATCGAGGTCTTTAGCGCTGGTGATGGGTGACATGAGATGAGTATGGAGCAACACCGGAATGATGGGGCGGGGGAAACGGGAGATCCCCGAGAAATCCCGCCGACCAGCGGCATCGTCCGGCACGATTCCCACATGCGAAAATCCGGGGACTGACCCTACCGGGAATCGAACCCGGATCGCCTTGGTGGGAGGCGAATGGCCTGACCATTTTCTCTTCGGCAAAGCAAATGATATATTCTTGATAAATTGCTTGACACAAATAATAATGAAATCTTTCATTAATTTGTAATGCATAATCATTGCAAGAGAATTATAAATTTAACATTCCAGAATGATTACAAGTCCAATACAAGATGAACACATAACCCAATTATGATCTGCAAACTTATTCACAAATATCGTGTATGCCTTAACATTGTAACATTTACCAAAAAATATTTAAACCAAAAATTATTGCAGAAAATCGATAAATAAATTTTAGCATCTTATCCCCCCCCCCCTGTATTTTATACATCGTTGTTTAAGCGTCATAAACATTTCTCATACCTGTCACCTGTCCATACGTAATTTAGTACTCAGCATATTAAGGCGGTATTACTTTTAACGTTCGCACCAGTGGCGTATCGTGGTCGTGTTCTAAGCCATGCAATATAAGCTTCGACTATACGCTTTGATCACGTGGACCAGTTTGCTTACCGGTCATATCCAGTGCAGACTGAGATGTATTGCTGGACAATACGTTCCTTGCCTCTTATATGCTACTGAAAGAAGAGTGTACCTGCTCTCACAAGTCTAATGGTCCCACAGACAACTCAATGCTGAGTATAGTCACTGCTTAGCACCGCATACCTTGGAACACGACCGCGATACGCCACTGGTTCGCACTAGTCTAGCCCGTATGGATCACCTTTTTTTACTGCCCCCAGCGGATACAAAGGTGCATCTCGAGGACACCTCACATTGGCTTGTTTCTAATGGTTGCACAGAAGAATGTGAATACACTCTAAGTGTAGCGGAAAATGTCGTGTGGGCCGTGTGTCTGCTACATCGCTGTTCTCGGTGCTGCAGTTACTTATGAATCTGGTGTGGATAACTACACCATTACTGCCTGTACACGCCTTGAAAGAGAAGAAGGTTGCTGACTCGACGAGGGAAGGAAAGGGTTGGCTGTTTTCAAAAGCGTTACATAAAAAGACTTTTCGCTCACAAGACTCGTCACTTTTAATAAAGATCACATTAAGATACGACTTAAAATGCTAAATGAGTAAGGCTGAGCATTACGAATACTACGTGGCATTCAAACCAGATTAATTTTTCAAATTAAGTTAATTTTTTACTTCACTATTCATGTCAGGCCCTAGAAACGTTCTTTTGTATTGAGAATTAGGTTAATACCGTAGTCATGTTTCTGTCGAAGTAATATTTGTAGAAAACGATCTGGTCATTCTGCTGTACAAACGTTTAAAAATTTAACCCCCAGTAGCGTACTACATACCATACATCCAAGTGTCTGATGCCAACTTTGTGGAATGTTTTTAATCTTCGCAAAAGTTACTCCCCATTCTCATTTAATGTTAGGATTCCATTGAAATGTTATAACTGAATCATACTAAGCAATTCAAGAACTTAACACTCGTACTTTTCAGTTATATCATAAGTGTTATGATTCGAATATGCGTACATTGAGTAATTTAAATATAGCTCTATTAAAAATGTCATGGAAAGAAACATATTAAAATCCTCATAGTTCGTGTTCATAACTGATTTAATTTCACACACCCGCACTGTATCTCTTCATTTCTAACTCTCTCTCTCTAGGAAAAAATGGTTATTATTATTATTATTATTATTATTATTATTATTATTATTATTTTAATTTTACATTTGAAAACCGTTATCGGGGTTTTACATGTTATGTTATTAAATATTTTGTAACGTCTGTTTATAAGCATTCAGCGTGGGCAGTAACTGAGTAATGAAGCAATTCCGTTACAAAACGACCCATTTATAATTTACGCGGTAGTAAAAGATTGGATATTAAAATGTGGTGTAGTAAATATTAAAACGTATTGTTTTTCCTCGCATGCTACCAATGTTCGGTTTAGCGGGACTTCACTGTGTATTACACTGCATAGTTAAAATACTTGCGTCCCTTTAAATTATCAACGAAAGTAATTTGCAACACTGGTTTTTAAAATGTATGTTTGAGACAAATAAAATTAAGTTGCTTAACTAATTTGATAGTTAGTTACGTGGCAGCTTAAGATCAGAGCGCTCGCTTCCCGCCAAGGAGATCCGGGTTCGATTCCCGGCGGGGTCGGTCCCCGGATTTTCGCGTGTAGGTATCATGCCGGACGATGCCGTTGGCCGGCGGGGTTTCTCAGGGATCTCCGGTTTCCCCCGCCCTTTCATTCCAGCTCTGCTCCACACATCATGTCACCACTCACCAGCGCCAAAGACCTCGATGTTAAGCGTCGAACAAAATCTCTCTCACTCGCTCACTCCAATTTCCAAACGCCTGCTTTAAAAATATAGACGATGTGCCCGGAAGGGAACTTAACTGACAACGTGACAGACAATATTACGTATGAGTGATTTTCCAAATGAATAAAGTCGTAGCTAAATTATTTTACATATTTAGTGTGTCATGAATTATTTATTTTTAAACTAAATATATAACTGAACGTTTAATACATAATTAAATCGATGCAGTTCTCATAATGTATAATGATGGTGGATTATGGACCGGTCATAGTTAAAGCGTTTTTTTCCTTTTACCGTGACGCGGCCCTGGTTGAAACGGCGCAAGAAGAATCCTTGTAACGGCTCGCGGTTCGCTTGGCATAGTCACGAAACTTATTTATTAATTAATTTATAATGTGTGCAGTAGAAGTGTGATGTGGTAGATGGTAATACGAGTAATTTAAGGGACTGAGTGTGACGTGTGTGTGTTTCAGGGGACGCAATGTACGGACAAAGTATGTACGGGCAGCATGATGGCGTTGTCAGGTCCTCCCAGAGACGGTCCGAGGTCTCCGGAGGAGTTACTGGCTCACGCGAAGGACTTCCTCGACCAGTACTTCGCCTCTAACCGCAGGTACTTAATACTGCTTGTCTGATTTATAGGCAGTTAAAAGATTTCACTACCGAGCCACACACAACTTTAAATGGCGAATCATTGTAGAAATAAATTACTTCTTAATGGCGCCGCCTACCACGCACTACAAATGCGTTGTAATTAGCGGGTAAGTACTTTTTTTTTTACAAAACTATTCCACGTGTGCCCACTGTGCCAATGTTAGAACGTAAAACACACTTCGGATAAGAACGGAATATGTCTTTAAGGGCGCGTTATACAGCAATTTCCATCACCATGTTTATATTTTTTATTTGTACCATATACTTTTTTTTCTTATTTTAGACACGACATGTGATTAAATTTTGCTCTTATGAAATAATTTTTTATCTCTCATAGTTTTCGCGTAATGGCTTGTTTAAGTCAAAATTTGCATGTTTCCGTTTTAGTACACTCATCCAACAGACATACCAAACTGAAAAAATTCACAGTGTATAAATACGTCGCAAGCTACAAGGAATAAAAATTATTTTGTATTTAAACAAAAATGCTAAAATTTAAAATAAAAATTATAATAGTTCAATAATTGTTTCAATGGTTTAGCGTAGCCTACAATATCGTTATTCACTGTGATTTTTTTTTTTTTTTCAGTTTTATAAGTTCGTTTGTTGTAGTGTCGTCCTTAAAACGGAAACATGTCAATTTTGGCTTCAATGAGCCATTACGCAAAAACTATGTGAGATGAAAAAAAAAATGTTATAAGAGACAATGTTAGTCACATTTTATGTAAAAAACAAGAAAAAAATAACTGGATCAAATATAAAAATAAAAACATGTTAGTGAAAATGGTAGTGCACCGCGCCCTTATGACACTGTGCCCATTAAAAAAAAACACAGTTATTATTTCTCTAACATAGTTAAAAATGCCATTTTCACACTGCCGTACTTCAAAATGTACTGACCGGATGTATGCGAAACTCGGTTAGAAACGTGCACTGAACTACGTTACAGACTTTCCGTGAATAAAATCATATAAGTCACCTCTTAAAGCACCATAGTAATATAGATCTGCGGTATTATTGCATGCTAGTTTAGCGTTTGGCTCGTTGTGACCATGTTGCACGTGATGCGCGCTTCAGGTCGCCCGTACAGCTCTGTCACTTCTGAGCCTCTAACGCGCAAAAAAGATCGAGGTATGCGGCGCCCTTAATGAAACAATATTTAAGCTATATTACGTTCCAAACAAAAAGTGCTATAAGAAAAAAGTGTTAAGAAAGTTTCATAAAAAAAATTTTTAAAAATTTTGCTCATAATTTGTATTGCAATATTTAAATTTCAGTGTTTAATTAACCTGTTATATAATTTTAAAAAAGTTTACCAACGTTTTTCGTATGGCAGAATTCTCCTAAAAACTTCACGCATAATAATTTTGGTTTTGAAATATTTGTATTAAAAAAATTGAGGGGCAAACTTCCAAACCAGACTGTCCACCGTATCCAATTTTACACGTAAGCAAAAAAAACTTAAATAAGGCAGGTTATTCTATTGTTCGGCATTTTAACGGTCAAATTATGGTTGTCTACCTAATACTTATGGAATATGTATATATAATATCATATTCCGTTCACTTTTTGTGAAGTAACGGTCATACATAGTTTCGAAAGAATATTACGGAAAAGTACAGGTTGGTTGAAAGGGAAAATGTGACCAAGGCTTCAAAAGTGGACACTTTACCGCGACCCGCCTATACCTAAGTTAATATCCACTGATTCCGATTAAAGTGCGGTGTGAATTTAGAATAACGCGTGATATCGGATTTGTGTGAATTATTTCCTTAGTTCTGGATGGCTTTTGTATAACAAATGGGAGGGAAATATCTCGAGGCGAAGGTGTGGGTTGGTACGAAGCCCGTAAGCAAGCAGCGAGTAGATAGCTGGGACGAAAGGGACACGACATTGCGTCTGAACTCGGCCCTCGTTACTAGGGCACGGAATACGAATTCTTAACCGAAGATTGCCCGAAGTTTACCTCCTCCGTCGGTTACATATCGACAAAAAAATTACAATGAAATAACGAATTTAAATAATGCATCTGTATGGCATTAACAATTAGTTAACTTTATTTAGTATGTAGAAAAGTTAAATGTAAGAAGAGAAATTATACTATGAAAATGGCAATACTGAGACGTCTCTCACAATTTATCGTTGATCCGCCACCACCGTTTGTATGTCAGATTCCCACGTGCCGATGCAAATTGGAAATTTCATTAGACAATGTTACATTAAATTAATTTTTAAATTACCAAACGGTAAATGAGTTCTGTAGCTTTAGCAAGAAAGTTACCGGTGAGCATATAACAATATTCACGAAGAAAACCGACCAAATCATAATTTAAAACAAGAAATGCAAGGGTGCCAATGACCAAAACGAAAATTGTGCTAAATTGTGTTTTCTTACGTTTGTACAAGTGAGGGGTAAATTGTAGCCAACTTCAAGAGTGTTTAACATGGGAGTTAGGACGCTCTTATTATATACGTTTCCTGGTCTGAACTCGGCACACCAAGAAGGCATTTGTTCGCATCTGTTTCTACAGCCCGTTCACACTGAAGTGAGCACTGCATAATTGTTTTCTGTCGGCTGTTTTGCAGCCGTCTTTACTACTTTCAATATGAAAACTTCAGTGTAACTAAAAACTAGTGTAAGCGTTTCAGTACTCTCGAAAGTTAACGACTATTGGCCTAATAAAACATATTTTTAATATTATTACAAGTTCTGCTGATTGCTTAGTTTATACTGAACAGCCTATATCAAGCTTTGTAATAGGCCTCATAGCAGTACCTTTATAATAGTAAATGTCTATTTTTTGCCTCGTTCGATGAACGAGAACTTGTTTGTTATTAATACAATCGTTTATTCTGATGGAGAATGGAAAGTCGCGGCATTCTGTGATAGATTTCTGCTTGAGACTAATATTATCATCCTGGTCGAGGACCGGCATATGCAGATTACCATAAAACTTCTCATTTTTGTTGGTGTTTTGGGAAATGGCGAATTGTGCATAACCCCGTGACTACAATTGACTACTGCCCACTTGACAATCGGTAGCTTGCATTAATAAAACGTCTGTTTTTTTTATTGACAAGAAAATGCTAACTCAACCCAGTTTAGCCAATATAAACTATAAATAACTGTTTATAAATTATGCATTAACTTAGTGACAACTGCAATTGTCCCAAGAAGATCGCAAACGAACATTTATAACATATATTTGGTTTGGTAAAAAAAAATTGTGAAATAGAAATGGGATTGATAACTGCTGTCGCCTTTCAGGGAAATTTGTTCTTTCGAGGTAGGGATTATTTTAGTTTCTTTGAAGTAATTTGATTGATCGGTATGCATTTCGCTGTGTGTTTTAGAATATGCTATCGTCATTCGGTACAGCCATAAAAGGCCTTAGGATATGCGAGCTAACTCCAAAGTACTTTACAGATGTATAATAAATTATAGTAACTAAGACTGCAGCTTTGAGACTCACAGATCTTCTCATATTACTTTGGTACAGGTTACCAACAACAAAATGTCGTGCGGTGAACTTTGCGGTGAACAATGTGGCAACACAGCACTGCGTAAATCCCCTCTTGTGCTGCACATGTATCCTACCACCACTCTTCTAGCCGTCACATCCTGGGCACGGGTTCGAAATTCGGGCAGTCAAAATATGTTTCTACGTGTTCTCAACGTAACATACTCAAACGCTAACGAAAACCAGCACGTATTACAAAAATTATCGTCTTTAAATTTGCGTGCTTCATTTACGCCCGTCTCAGGACCACACACAAAACACAAACATATTGTATGTTTGTGTGTATGATGAATTTTCAACCCTAAGGTTGGGGAAACAACACAACAACGTAGTCCTCAAACTGAGGAGGTAGCTAAAATTTTCTCCTAGGCCAGGAATCGAACATGGGACCCCTGATTCACCGGCCAGGAACCTCTAACCACTAACCACTTAGTCAAGCGGTTGAACTCACACTCATTACGTATTTGTAATATATATGTATAGGCCCCCTACACTTAAATTATGAATTAGTACAATAATATTAAAATAATTTATATACGTTATAAAACCGATGAACTCACCAAGGGTTTCAGATTATAGTACTCTGTGATGGTTTGCTATTACTAAGTTTGGAAATACTTATTACTTAATAGCAAATATGTTTGAGAACTAAATAAATTAGAAATGTAAAAACATTAATATAAATCGCTATTTGTGTAAGGGTGTGTACATGTAGTGTAGTAGGTGTGTATAGTATGTAGATAAAGAAAAGAGGGACAGTGACAGCAGCAGATGTGTGGAGGCAGGCAGCAGAGAAACAGGCGTATGCTAGGAGTGGCCGTGATGAAAGACTCTGTTGTGACGTCGTAGCAAGCAGCTGCACAAACACTACCACACCTACACCTACATCTTGTCGCAAGCCATTCTGCCCTCGTACACCTTAGCCACGTGCCATTCTGACAACTGATACGTCACCTCTATCTTCATCGTACAACTTACCTTATTGGCTGGCTGTTTACTGTCACCTTGGAGGAAACACTTCCTCTCTTCCGAAACACCTCTTGAAGCATTTACTCATCAGGTGATACACATGCACTTCAACATTTTCATTGTCTTGCTAAAAGTACTCGTGGGGGAAAGGGACGTTTGTATAGACTGTTCACTGTAAACTGTACACTTCTGAAGCCCTGATTATTTATTTTTAATATAGTTGTTATATTCCCTAATTTGTTAATACAAACACAGCTGTGTAAGTAACATTACAAACAGACTGTGTAGATTTCACTTCAACCAAAAGTATGGGGCCAATAAATTTTACTTTTTATATTATAAATTTTAACAAGACGATCTCCAAAAGTGCTCACTTTATTGTGTACAGCCTATAATTAAACAATACAGAACTCGTTTTGTGTGACAGGAAACTCTTGAAAACTAAAATCAAAAGAAAATTCGAAATCAACCAAATCGAAATTGCTTCGTTTTTACTTTCGTCTCATGTATACATTCGTTTTAAAACAAATTTATTATTATTATTATTTGTCAAATTCTTGTTGTAGGGTGTTGATTACAGCTACGTACAGCATCGAACCGATAAAATATGTTCTTGTTAGCGTAGTGAGTTTTTATTCATATAGCCCGACCCGTTTTCTGTGACTTCAACTTCAAACCTGTCATTTATTTGAAGACAGTAGGTCCCCAATGCGTGTGATATGTTAACATAAATGCTGACATGTAAAGAGCAACCATATGATATGTTATAGCGTAACTTTAGGCCGCAACATATACTTACTGTATGTTTCTTTTCTTGCGTAGTAAGAACATGATAATTTTCTCTCGTCCTGTTTATTTTAGCTTATGAAAAGCTTCAGTAAATAACTCCAAGTACCAATTAAGTCCAATAATTCGCTGCTAATTGTAAAATTAAATGTTTCTATAGAGAGACGTTGCAGCAATAATCATTATACGAAAATGTTTTATTTAAAAAAAAGTGACACACCATTAAGAGCGACGTCTTGGGTATTGCTCAGTGGTGACATGAGGCGAGCTTGAATCTGCGACGGAAGGAAAAGGGAGGGCTCCGAGAAAACCACCAGGACAGCGTCAACGTCCGCCAAGTTTCTCGCATGCCAAAAGGACGGATGACTCTAACCGACAAACTGGTGACCTGACTCACATAAACCCTTTCATGCAAATAGCGAAGATTGAATTAGATGTTAAAAAGCGTCTCGCATTTCTTCGGTTCTTATCTGAAAGTCATGGTGTGTGCAGGGAGAAAACAAGTGTTTATATTGTAATCAAACTGTAGGCGGTGCACACAGTGGCAAAGTTGCACAGTGCGGGTGGTCCGTGTACATTGTCTCCAAGCCCTTCAAGTTGCTGCTGGGAACATCCGGCTACGTCTGTCCCCCCGTGGATGCTGCGGGTCCATTGTTGGCCGTTGGTATCTCTGCTACGCCCGCAGCTAGCAGTCACTCCTACTACCCACCTCCCTCTTCCCACTGTTACCAACACACGCGACCACTCTTCTCACAAACAAATAAAGCGCGAGCAGTCTGCAACCCTCCCAGGTCCTTGTTAGAACTAGTCACAATAAGCCCTGCTGGAGCAGTTCATGACGCCTACATACACGCGAATTTGACGCTGTTGTTCGACTCATCACACACTGCATTATTGATTGGTGTGACACCTCAGAATCTTTACGTCGCCAGTCTTCTATCACACGATTATATTAAATTAATGCTCGGAATATAATTTATTTCCATACTTCTTCACAATGTTCTAATACCAAACTGATTACAGGAAGACATATTAAGAAAATGTTATGTAATTTAACAAAGGACGTAAAACATACAGCTGAAACTAATTAATCAGGAACTATTATCCAAATGATCAACCAACGCGATTTGAAAATAATAGAACGGAATTTTTTTTTATTTTAAAGCATAACTTATGAAGACACTGATAAATCCATGCTTATGAGAATTATGACTTTTAAGCTTTAGAGAATGAAACTCGATTAAAAAGGAAGTAAAAGACTTGGAAGATGAATTATAGTTTGAAACATTTCGGGATTTGGAACAACTACTTTAAAATAATAACCATTTTAAAGGAGCATAATGTGAAATACCTTGGCGTAACTGAAAACACCTCATGTCAACAGGATATGTGAAGTAATAAAGGAATAAGGCAGATTTAAAAGCGGATGACGTCAATTAAGAAGAAGAAAGGAGAAAGTTGCTACAAATCTGTTTATCTCTTCAGACTTACCCACAGAAGGCGACAGTATTGACGCTGATACTTTAGGACTTCCTTCTACAAATATTCTCTGCCATGTTTAAGACGTCTCGTGAGCACACTGTAAAACTATTTGTATATTTATCATCCCTATGTATAGGAGTGTCAAGAAAGTTGTGTTGCAAAAAAAATTGTCCTATGCACCAGTGGTAGTGTCAATATAAATTATTAGAAACTATTCACGTGTATATTGATTTTATAACTTGTATAGTAACAGTGCTGTGCTAAACAGTTGCTCCATTTACTTTCTGAATTATGGTCGCTGTTCCTTACTGTGTATGGGTGTATGACTTCCCAAACTGCTTAAGAAAATTTTTTACACTGCAGCCGAGTACCCATACTCCACATCTACATTCCAATTCTACCTATGGCACGATTTCTATCGGTTGTATTCAGCTACTTCAGTCGTATTTGTGCTATAAAGTACCTAGTAGCATGCTGATTAAATGTTTCATTACGAAGGGGCTGAATGGCGAGCCTTGGATCACCTCCCAGTAAATATGATTTGGAAATGACTCCTTGTATACTGTAAGGGCCCTGGTATAGGAGAGAAAGTTCTGCCAACAACTTTCCTATAGAGATACCGGAAGACAAGTCATATCTACATGGCAACCTAGCAAGCAGGCACACTTCCCACGCTTAGTTGCGAAGCTTGAACGTGTTCCAAAGCAAAACGTATTAGATCGACTGAACACTTTAAGCACGTGGCAGTTGTAATTGCTTGATCGGCATTTTATTTTCTGGAGAAAACTGATTACAGCATTAGACAACGTCAAATAAATACAAAGTATAATAAAATATAAATATTAAGTGAAAATAGTTTAAAAAGTGTAAAGACAAAAATGTCATGAAAATGTACAGTCATAAAACTTACTTATAGAGTAAAAAGGCGTAGCCACAAGCCGCTCATTCAATTTATGTTCAAACATTTTAAGAGATGTATATGTAAAATTTAAGTTTTATTAGTTTCTTTGCTAACTGTCTATAACTATTAGAAAACTTTTTTAGAGTCTACGGTACGATACATTTATACGCCCCTCCAATTTCTAGTTTCGTGCCTACGTACATGTTGCCTGTATTGTGTTTCAGATATATTAATTTTGGTATAACACAATAATGTGTGTTGCGGAGGCCGAGATGTAGGCCTACTACTGACTTGTGGAGTGAATTTGCCCCTAAAGTTCCACAGACAACTCAGAGTTGTGTAGAGTCATTGCTGAGCACCGCTTATCCTAGAATGCTTCATGCTTTGCGACTACTCACACTATAATAATATGTCCTGCTAAACGGAGATGTCAGAACGTTTCAGTTAAACTCTTACATGAAGGTCTGTTTCTTAACCGTATTTTAAAATGTATGGCAAGTGACCTACTTCTGACTGTTACCGTATGTGCAAAGGCAATGTGATAACGAAAATTCAGCTTCTTAGAAATAAGCACAAAGTTTCCACGATGCAATAAAACAGCATATATTCCGAAACCGTTGTATTGCTGAATCTGGTTTATCGACAGGGTAAATTTCTCTCATGATGACATAAAAATCTACAAGATTCCCGAGATGCTTGACTGATGTGGTTTATCTGTGTTGATGCTCGAATACAAACAATACGGTCTAATAAAACATCACTGATTTACTTTTGTATTATGATTTAAATGTTGTTAACTATTTTAACGGTTCTAAGAGCAGGATCTACGCATTGTATATATTAAATATTTTGCTTGATGCACGGAATAACTCCTCTTAAATCATCTAGTATAATGCAGCTGCACAGGATTCGCGCGGTTATATCTGAGGCGGTGGAGAGACTTACTGCAAAGTAAGGCAAGATTATTGCGGTGTTTTAACGCGTGTACGGAGAAGATAGGTGGCCTCGCTTCGAGCGACGCCTGCTCTATCACGAACACATCTGCTCGCAGCACTGGGAGATCTGCCGCAGATTGGCGACGTCGACCCCTCGAGGCGCCTGTAGACTACCACACTCATCTCGGCCTTCACTATAGCCTACTCCGCGGGTGAGTTCACTTTTCCACTGCTCGCTAATGTCATTTCACGAACTGGGTCCATTAGTTTTTAATTGCGAATCAATGCAGCAGTCAACTGCAAACGTAAGTGGAGGTGATGGGTTGTTGGCAGACCAGAAAGCCTAAGCAACACGTGATGATGCTCCACTGACCAGAGAGATCTATGCAACTGTTAAGGGCTTATTCCATAGTTTTGCAGTGATTTCGAAAATATTATTTTATTACTACCTAATACTCATATCAAAATTTTGCTCCTCAATTTCGACACTAAAATATCATGATTTGTAGTTGATTTTTTTTTGTAGGAATGTACTGAACGGTTATTTAGACTTCGTCACCCAAATTACCACTTTTTTTGTCGTGAAAATAAGCTAAAATAAGCAAAATATTTTTTTTAGCTGACGAATGGCGCATTATTAAAAAAACGCATCCGAAGCATTGTGCATAGTACTACTACACTTTGTCTCAAATTTTTCAAAGCTTTCGGTTATGAAATATTTAAGTTATTGGCACCAATCTGAAAAAAAAAAACTAAGTAACAAGCCTTTAAATAAGCACCCCGTTCGTGTAATAGTCTATACATGCTACCATACTAGTCACCGTCCTTTGGTCTTCCTCACCAATTAACTTAGCTGTAACTGTACCAGCCCTACAAATCTTACTGCAAGTAACCCTCACCGAACATATTACTTACATCTCCCTCTACACACTATATTGTTAATACTAATACTCCACAGTCTAATATTAACTACACATGATGATGTACGAGCAGTTACCGTCATACGCCGAACTTATTCCTGGAGCATAAAATGTAACATGCATGTCTGTCGTATTCCCAGTATTTTCAGAGTAGTTCCAAACAATTGAAATATGACGAATAAAATGCAGAATTAAATCAGTGATGTATAATCAGACTGTATTGTTTGAAGTGGAGCATCAACTGTCGCAGATAAATCATACCAGTCTCAGGAATCATGCAGATTATTTATGACATCCTGTGAGAAATACTTACCGTCAGTTAACTAAACGTAGTACTACAACTGCTAGTTTTTATTTGACCATGGACCCATATGTAGGTGTGTTATATTTATGCTTCAATTGATGGAAGAATTAAGCCTTGAATGTGGTGATATCTCTTCGTGAATCACCGTTTATACACTAATCCACAAACAAGTAAAATAAATACCGTTTGAAGAGGGTACCTGAGGGCCTGCAGACATTACAACTGGTCTCCGTAGAATGACATGGCATAAGGCAATACGCACTGGAATTAGAAGAGCAGGGGAAACGGAAGATCCCCGAGAAAGTCCGCTGACCAGCGACATCTTCCGGCACGATTCACACATGCGAAAATCCACAATCCGAACCCGGATCGTGTTGGTGGGACATGAACAAGTTTACTTATCTGACTGTTCTGTTGCTGAATGTTTACTGTAGTCTGCTGTGAATCACCGTTTGGTTTCAAGAAAATTTTGCGCTCCTAACATAGTTTCGTCTTCGCTAGCTCATTTAGTAAGTTAAAACATTGTTTTACGAAAAAAAAAAAAAAAAAAAAATTCTATTTGAGTCCTGAATTGACATTTACTAGCTGTCCAAAAAGTACACTCATTCGTGATATGCAATATAACAAGTTGGCGCCTAGTTAATATGGTGTATCGAGCGAGGTGGCGCAACGGAACATGTCAGACTCGCACTCGGGAGGACCTGTGTTCGATCCTCGGCTTCGGCTATCTTTAATTCGGTTTTACATGGTTTACCAAAGACGCCCTGGGCGAATGTTGAGATGAGACCTTAACAAAGGCCATGGACAATTCCTTTCCCAGCTTCCGCCATTGTACTAAAGTTGTGTGTCACCGTCTCTAACGACCTAGTTGTTGACGAGACGTAATTACCTCTTACCTTACCGTAATTATTTTTATCAGTATAGTTACCTCTTAGTGAAAACGGAATCGTCATTTTACGTAGGCACTGACTTGTTAAACAAAGAAAATTTACGTTACAAACAAGCCAAATTTAATTTGTAGAATGTTGTAGCTTCATTGTCAGAAACTTGCTCTTCGTATCACTGAAGTAGGGACGAACATCTGGACACGGTTTTCAATATCCTCCTAACTGTATTGTGTTCAATAACTTGTTAGGTTACTTTCCGAAAGAAAGAGTTCGTTATGAGATCACCTTCCTGGCTATGTGCCGTCATAGGCAGCGCCGTTCTTTCAGAGAAAGAATTGAAACAATAGTTACGATGTGCGTATACAGTACATGTAATGAAAAATATTTTAGCAAGTATTCTTTGCAGAAATTGTTTAAGATGTTGCTAAAGATTTTAAATAAAGACGGTGCCATTAAGTAATTATAACTGTGCACGCCTTCGTCTCCGACTTAGTAACTTTGCACAAACTGGTTGATTTTATTACTTCTGAAATATCCAAGATAACCTTCACTGTGGTGAAGTTTTCAACAATTTAAGAAGCTGTAATCCTTTACTTACAAAAAAATGCGATACAAAGCTACCCCGAAATTAGGGGTTGCGGCGGCCGAGTGGTCGGCGACTTTAATCCCATCAAGGCGATCCGGGTTCGATCCCCGGCGGGTTAGGTCCCCGTATTTTCGCACGTGGGAATCGTGCCGGAAGACGTCACTGGTCGGCGGGTTTACTCAGGGATCTCCCGCTTCCTCTCTACGTTAACAACCCCGGCGTCTCCCCATTGTAGGGCCACATCCCATGTCATTCTTCTGGGTATGCAGATGCCTGGACGCCCAGTAATAAGTCTGCATCCGGGGTGCGCTATTAGGGTACCCCTCCTCATATTTATTTACCTAGAAATTGGGCGACACAACTGTACCGAGCAACTTTCTGGACATGCCCTAGTTGCGTGTCAAGCTGTGACTGCAATAGCAGCATGGTTGCAATATGAGCATGTAGGAAACATCACGGATTACTTCCAATGAAGTAAGATCGCTGTGCGACACGTGATCAGGACAAAGAGGCTGTACTGTAGTGTGCACGATGTAATCGGCTAATTGGACGCTCTGAGCGGGCTGCAACAGGAACTGTGTGTAAAGACTAATTAGATACACGCCAATTTCCTGCGTCAGTAGTGTTTGCTCGGCGGGTGTAGGTGAGAAGAAGGCGTATAATGGGGTGAGGAGGTGTGGGCAAGTGATTGGGGTAGACCATGGCTCGGCAGGTCGACTATAGGTGCTGGGGTTACGTAGGTTTGCACATGCTCTTGAACAGGTATTGACGATTACCAGGTGGTGTCTGAAGGCCAGGGAGAAATTTTGAGCGTGCGGGAATTAAAATTGAGCCCACATGCATTGTATTCATTTGTCAAAACAATTTTCTAAGCGCGACGAGAGCAGGAGAAATTGCATTAGTTATTGTATTTATATATCATGTAATATTAGCTTCGGTATTATTTATCCGGTAATATGAACTGCGTACTTTCAGTTTCCCTTCACTGTATTCTGGTTATGTCGATTCGTCTAAGGCCTACCCCGTCTCTCGAGGGTAACCATTAGTTGATCGACAGGCTCTCTTAGTGGCTTATTGGACGCTTGAAAACGTTACTAACTTTTATGGTTGAAAGCATTCAGCTTAAATGTTGGCTCTAGCCAAAGAAACCTCGTAACTAGATAGACGATGCAGGACTGCCAACTCTTGCAGTGACATTCCACAGTAGCATGACTCATCCTATACGTGTGAGCTGTAGTGCAGTTTTCACATATATGTTTATATATTTTTTTCTTTTTCTACATCTGAGGAATGTTAAATTTGAGTTATTTTTACATTAGATTTTTGAGAATCTTATTTAGACTTACACATGTAAAGAAGATCATTTCTATTTATTGGCCAGTAAGAATTACTAACAAAAATTATGCTTGTGTTTATTTGAGGTAAATGAGATGGCATGTCCTGGTGGTGTGTGCAGGTCCAACAGTCCGGCCCACCAGGCTCGCTGGCAGCAGGTACAAGACGATGTGAAGGCCAGCGGCTCCTACCAGCTGACGGAGACGGAGTTGGTGTTCGGAGCCAAGCTCGCCTGGAGGAACTCCGTGCGCTGTATTGGCCGCATTCAGTGGTCCAAGCTGCAGGTCGGTTGACTCTTTCTCTCTCTTAAGCTCTTACGTGTGCGTTTAGAGTACAATTCCGGACATACAGGCCTCAACTCGGGCTGTAGTCAACATGGAGTGAACCTAAAGTGAACAAGGATTGAAATCCATTCATGTGACATTTTACAGTGAAGACGTTACCACAGATTATCTCGTATTTCTTTCATATGTGCAGTAAATTTTTCAACGGTTTCTTGTCAGAGCAACATATAAGTAATAATATATAATAATAAGTGTAAAGATAATATTCTTGTAGCAAAACTATGTGTTGTAGACATTATTGTAGACAACGACACCTTTGGATTATTGGGACGACTGTTTTTTTTTTTTTTTTTAGATGCAATTTAATTGACTCATCGGACCTTTTTCGAACTAATCTTAGTTAGACGCTCAGTGGATGTTGAGACAAAGCCTACGAAGTTCTTAACCTATTTATGTTCCTTTTTTCGGATAAGGCACCCTTTGGACGTAAGCTTCTCATTGAGTAGTAGTAGCGGAAGAAGTAATAGTAGTAGAAGTAGCAATATTGGCGGTAGTAGTAATTGTAATAGTAGTGGTAGCAGTGTCAAAGTACTGGTAGAAAAAACAATGCAATATTTGCGCGATGGGATGGTTTTCTGTTGGGACGAAATATTTTATGGACGTTCTTTAAATTGGTAATTTTAAGCGTAAAACCTAATTTAGAGCATGCTAATAATACTGGTATTGTCACTCGAAACACCATAATTTATTTACCCTTTATTATTTCAAATATAATAACATCGATAACGAACGGTTTGCAGGGTCTTGCTGACTGCAGACTCACTATAAAGCAGTAATGCAGTTATCTGTGACGCAATAAGCTCGGTGATTATACGTGCGAGGTGATCACGACATTACTAACGGCGTACTTGCTTAGTAGTCTGCCAATCATTCTTCATACCCTGCCACCAATTGTGACTGGCGCCGACACCCGAGCGTCTGGGACGCGATAACTTTCCCGCTCCTCGGAAATGCTCGGGAGCATTCGTTTTTTCTCGGCAATTTGAAGCTAGACATATCCTCTCCTATCCCCGTCTCCTGTGACAGTTTAGGTTAGTTTATAGTAGTTTAGGTTAGTTTCAAATGTCAAAAAATACTCTGCGTTGAATTGAATGATGGTTCTGTTAAGTCAGTAAAATACAATAAAAAGATCTTAAGAGTGCGTGGTACATAATTCAACGCTAAAGGCATTAAGCTATAACTGTAGATTTCTTGACGCCAATTTGCGAAAATTAAATAATAGCAATCCTAGACAATAGTTTTAGCCAACGTTTTAAACAATATTGTTTCATGTGTTACGAACTTCCGAGGCACAATCTCTGACGTCGGAACCTCGTGCATTTAACTGCGGCGCAAGAGATAACGCGTAACGAATTAGTAATTCTGGATAAATATTTACTCATAAAGTTGGCAAATATCATTATCTAGGATTGTCATCGAGTATTTTATCCATATTGGCTTCGAAAAAAGCGTAGAAATCAATTGATGTTTTCAGCGTTTATGTATCTACCACGCACTCTTAGCGACCAATCGCTGAGGATAAACGAATGATCCCGAGTATTTCCGAGGAGCGAGAATATTAACTCCAGCCAGACGCTTGTGCACAACACTCCCGGTGTGATGGCTCAGCGACGGTAAAACACGCCGCTGTCGTGCAGATAATATTTATAGTCGATATCTGACCGCACTTGGAATCACAGTCATAGCCGAGGAAATGATTGCTGCGCTGTCTGGCGGGCCGGAGTTACGACACGCTCTTATGCGCCCTATGCGCTATTTCTTCCTCGGTTACTGCCGCTCGTCCGCCTGCCCTCCACGCGAGGCGATAAAAGTCGCCCGAACCGCTATTAGCCCAGGCAATCGAGACACGTCGATAAATGTCGCCGAGCGAACGCGTCGCTCCTTGCCCGGGTTATGCCTCGGACAATAAACGATAAACGCTGATGTCTTGTCCTCTCCGACACAACGCTAGTCTCCCAACACACTTCTAGTGCTGTCATCCGTCTCTGTATCAACAAACATTCATTTCATCTGTTGCTTTTTATGAACTGTATGACTGTTCGCGCCAAACCACAGACATTTCCAATACAAAAATTACATTTTTATTCTTTCCTTATTACTTTAGCGTAGTTGAATCAGTCATTTGAGAAACAACTAACAACTTAAGTAAATTTTCTACCAAGATATGTTGTGGGTGCTATAATTTTGTACAGTGGCAAATACATGTAGACTATTATTAAACCACATTAAACACCATTTGCGAGTGTAGCAAGACACTAAACTATGAGTTCAATTGATAAACGCTATACTGCATTGACTACCTCTATACAAGCCATTAACATGCACAACTCATTGTGGAAGAAAATTGACTTATGTTGTTTCTTAAAAAATTGATTCAATTTCGTTACGTGGCTCTTTTTTTTTCCTGAGCTTGTCAAAAAACTTGAGTCCGTAGGCTACCAAATTTAGGAGTTATATCACATAAACTGTCAAAACATTTTATTAATTGGGTTTGTAGACGTTAAAAAATGTTTGGAAGTTTAAGTATGCCCTACATTTTTTGCAGTTAATATATTTAATAACAAATTGTATGGAAAAATAAGGAACATAAAAATATTATGTGCGCGTTTCAAGATGTTCATATTCAATGAAAATTCAGAAATATGTACAATTCCGATAACACCTACATTAGGCTTATAACCTGAACGAGAAAGTCTAAAAAATACGTATAATACTGCTATCATTTCTACCTAAAAAAAAATTTGTGTAAGTAAACGGAAAATATATGCTGTTCAAGTTAAAGTGAGCATGTTTGTTCAATAACGTGTCAATAACTGTCATAATTTTGTAGCTTCGGGCGTTAAGTCCAGGCTCTCCTACTGATACGGTAACAATTTTCTAAGCTTAAACGAGAAGATATATCACAAATTTGTTTGGCAATTTTGTTTGCAATAATCTTAGTTATGATACAGTTTTTACAGAGTGCCGTAAACCGGGGTTACTTTGACACTTTTCGGGGCTACTTTGACAATACAAAATTTAAATTTTTTGGTTATCTGGTAAATAAACAGATAATCTGAGCCGAGTATTTTAAATAATTCCTTTTATCCTTATAGCTAATGTTTGAAACTTTCGTCGCTAAACAATATAAAAACCAAAATTTTGAATTGTCAAAGTTACCCCGCAATGTCAAAGTAACCCCGGTTTACGGTAAGAAATTATACGGTGTCTACTAATAAATCAGTTAACAAAAATTTCATTGTTCACATATTTAGCTAAAACATTGGTATTTACTGTCATATAAAAAAATCCAACGTGGTGAAAACCATTTAAAACAAAACTGCCAAACAGATTTTTGATGTGTGTTCTAGTAAAGTCCCGTACAGTGGAAACAGGGTTTCATGGCTGTAACTGTTGCGTACTGCGATATCTTTGTACTATATTTGTTATTCAAACTACTATTTTTACACTTACAACTTGCAGGAAAATACAAATTGGCTGAACCAGAAAAAATAAGGATTGGGAATTGATAATTTTACTGCGAATAGGTCATAGGTAGAGGCAGTAGAAAATCGCGAAAATATTTAATATAGTCTCCAATGAACTGTAGAATTTTAATCGCGATGTGTGAGGACTGTTCACAGATGTTGTGTTAAAATGTACAGTTTTAACATAAACTGTTGAAGAGAGTAACAGTGCTTGACACAAATGATAGTTAAGGAAAACGTATGTCTCGAAAAATGTTTGTACCAACATACTCTTGAAAACACTAGTTCCTCGCAACATGTATGCTTGGATGATACACGTCTGAAACATCGTAACTGTCTGCAGGCCAATAACAGGCATTAAATATTACCGTTAGCAGAATTCTTATTGGCTCATTCAAATAAGACAACAGTTCCACGTACAAGGAAAAGCCAGTAATCGTTTGATAAGCTGAACGTACGTTGAAACCCAGCAAACAGTCAAGTTTTCCCGCGATAAACAATAATCTCTAACGATAGCCAATATCGATAGAAAACATTCAGTGTTTTACTCAACATGTTGGAGCCTAGCGAACAGTCCACCTTTCCCGCGATTTGCCAGTGTGTCTAGTCGTAGGTAGGATTGGTTTAACATCTTGTCAACATCAAAGTCATTACCGACGAAACTTGTGCCTAAAAGATTCGGAAACAGGAATTGAAGCTGCCGTGCCATGTAAAGTAGGGCCATCCCTATGTAGTTTTGTCTGAAAACCATGAAGAACCGAAATCAAAGTGGCTAGACATTTAGTCTAGCCCAGTCCAATGTTTCACCAGCACTCCACCACATCTACCGGTAAAGGTAAAATTCTAGAAACGGATTTAAACAGTTGTTTGTTGAAGTAATGTTTGTTGCGTTAACGTACATGAGAGATTCTATTCGGGCGATTTCGTTGGTTGGCTGGTTTTCTCACGGACCTGCCGTTTCCGCAGCCACTTGATTCCGGAGCTGCTCCAATACCTCATGTAATCCCCTCAACCAGCACTACAGATCAAGTTGCTAAGCAATGACTAGAGACCCGAAAATGTCTCGGGTTTTATGACCAGCCGGATAGATTCCACAGTCCTATGTGTACACTCTGTCTTCAGCTACTCGTTCATTGGCTGTTACTCTAGTAATTGGAAAGTTCTACATCTGACAACTCAGTGCGGGAGTTAGTGAATGTTTTCACGCAGGTTTTCTATTGTTTCGCAGTCCTAAAAGAAAAGTTTCATTAACAGTGACCCAATCGCCAAGAACAAGCAGAATTCACGTTGTTTTCTACCAGCAGGCTAGACTCAAAAAGGCTGTAGACTAGTTAGGCGTATACCGTTGGCTTACAATGACGTGACTTGCCGCGGGGATGAGATCGGACCAATAGTTAAAACTTCTATGGTAGATCTGTAACGCGGTCACACAAGCAACATACATCATATTGAGACTCGTGATCAAATAATGACGCAAAATTTGCTCGTACCTACCAATCACGAAAGTAATTAATAAGTTTGAAATCTAACGTCTTTACAAATTAACTTGAGAAACTTCTGGGTGTTTAGCAATGACCAAAATCTCTTCATTCATTCCATTTTTGCGTGTAAAATATCAGAAATATTTGATGAAGAGGGAAATAATAAGTGTGAACGACCTGCTGTGTGGTTGGTTCTTTCTCACTTGTATGTGTTGCCTTAGCTGAGCTAGGTGGAGGAGCAAGCCAATACAGAACATTGGTCTGGCGCGTAATGTAGCAGTGTCGAGGAGTTAAAACTATATAGTGTCCACAAACTGGGATAAATTGAAACGAAAATGTTGTAGGTCATTCGGGATAAAGCGAGCACTAAAAATGTAACCTTTGAAAAATATCACTAACTTTTAATGTATATAACTCGATATTAACAATAATTGCCTCACTACTTGTCTGGTTGGCTGCGAAATCACGAAATATAGTTGCGTCTATTTTCCTATTTAAATAAAACAATACTGAAACAAAACCAACAGAAATCGACATACTTCTATTTTATATAGCTAATAAACATTTTTTTAGTAAACTATTTAGGTTCATACCGACTACACAATTAATCTTACATGCGCAAACATTAAGTGACGTGTCCAGAGAGGTTAGACATGTCCCGTAGTTAGCCATTACGCGTGGAAAGATACGAATTGGCTGAAAATAAAACTTTAGCATGATCTTTTTGAGTGCTCACTTTATCCCGAACCACCTTTAGTGGCAACATGTTGTACAACCGCATTTTACGTTCACAATGTGGCAACACTGTACGGAAAAAGACCCTTCTTGCGCTTCACGTCTTGGTATTGTTTTATGTACTGTAGAAGAAAAAAAACGTAAAATCATGTTCGAAGTGCTCGGGATTTGAATCTGCACCCACAATATGACGGTCAGAATAGTAGTAGTAAAATAATAAGTATCTTGAGTGCAAGAAGGGACTTACACCGTGCAATATTGCCACATTGTGCATGTAGACTGTCATCGTACGACATTTTACCACTTTCATTTTCGTCTCCAATTTGGTCCAGGATTCTCATGGTTCACTCATTGTTCGACCGTTTCTGTACATCCTGTATGGATGCAGGATATTTGAGTGAAGGGTGCATGTCCTGTGTTGCAGGTGTTTGACTGCCGATGTGTGACTACAACGACCGGAATGTTCGAGGCGATCTGCAACCATATCAAGTACAGTACCAACAAGGGCAACATCAGGTCAGTAGCACGTTACAGCTACTACCACCTCCTCTACACTACCGTGTACACTAGTTATTTCAATTTGATGCGAAAAAAAATTAAAACCTTTTTAACGGAACGGTTTGAAAAACTCAAGACTACGATCAATAATGCGATGCACAGTTCTATGTAGGCGTATTGTAAAATAATGGAATAATCGTTCGCAATACAAAAACATTTTGCTTAATTTTGGCTAATTTTCATAACAAAATTGTTAATTAGAGACGATGACACACAGCTTGGTACAATGACAGGAACTCGAAGAGGAGTCGGCCATGGCGTTTGTTAAGGAACTCCCCCAGCATCCGCCATCAGTAGGGACCTGAAAAATTTACGTTTAGTTTTGGACACAGGCTAAAATTCAAACGACTGTAAACTATAGTGTCTTTATCGCAACTGACCCTTGACTCATTTGTAGATCCACGATTTTATGGCGGAAAGATTTTTTGCAACATTTGGTTTCCTGCGTTATGTGCAAATTTGCAGCTCTACTACATCGTCTGTGATTGTATGAGTTTACTCCCACTTGCCTTGGCAATTGAATGGTGTTATGCAGAAGTCATCCAAGCCACAAATGTAAAGGACAGACAAAAAACAAGCTCCTGAATTATTATACATTAAAACTTCAGTAGCTAAGCAACCAAACTTAAGCAGTTATAGATTATTTGAAAATGAGGTGTGTTAATTAACAAAATAACAAATGACATTTAAGTAACGATTGTTTGTTTTCTACTTTATGAAATGTGGGTTGGTCTCTTTCTGCATAACGCCATTCAATTACAGACGTACGGAGTCACAATAATCTTATTCTGATTGGTACTGTCAATTGAGAAACGTGTCTGGACAAAGACGCTGCCAGTAATCATGAAGCAGAGCTATAGATGTGCACGTGAGACATTGAAACAAACTGGAGCAAAAATATTTTCACGACAAAAACGTGGCACTATTCATTTGACACACCCTGGAGGGCTTGGAGCCAATAACGAAGACTCAACTGAATGCAAACCAATCATGTGGAATCATTGAATTAACCAACAGTTAACGTGCAGCAGCTGTCTGATTAAGTGCATGGATATACTTGGAGGCTAGTCTACAGGTCAGTGGACTCACGCATTTTTTCAGTCTATAGACATCAGCGATTTCAAAAAACCGTGGAAAACCTAAATCAGGATGGCCGGAACCGGGACTCAAACCCGGGTATTCCCAAACGCAAGTCTAACGTGTTACCTATGGCCACCTCGCACGGTAACAAAATTGGTGACGTTTGGGTGCAAAAATCTAAAAAATTATTAGGTTCATTGCTTCCAAAAAAATGCACAACTTGCTGTATAAGTTATTCTTTACTAAAATAAAATTTTGTTTATTTAAAATAAATGGTTAAAAACCACTGAAAAACTACCGTGCGTGGCCATAACCGATAATTTTAAAATTACTTTTGGAGTGAATTTACTGTTTTCAGTTACGACCTGTGTTTTGTTAAAACTTCAAAGCTGAAATGTAATATGCGTGTTGACTTTACTGCGTGCTCCACCGTTTATAGGTATGATATGACAGCTATTTAGGATTCACACTTAGCTGCATAGTTGGCAAACGGTATCTCCTCCATATACTTGTACGTTCAGGTTGCTTTAATAACTTGTGACTATTTAAAATGACCCAACGTGTAATAAATCAGGAAATAACTGTTCAACTCTGACACAAATAACCAGTCCCGTTAGTGTACTTTATGCCTAGGACATGAATGCCACAAAGACTCTTAGCACTCAGCATTTTTATACAGGTGCAGCAGAAATACCTCTCACGTTTGTGGCTCAAATATCAAAGCAACGCTAATCACTGGGCGTTAAGTGATATAACTGTTTGGACGAGTAGAGTCAACCAGCTATTTCACATACACTCTAAAAATAGTTTTTAAATTTACCAGACGTGCGTATAGGAGCGCTAAGACAGTAGGTATGGTAGAATAGTTTCCCAGACATCCATGGTAGCACTCCTAAACCTTTTTATAAAACAGTAAAATGTATACTGAAGATACCAGACTTGTATTGTAACAACTGTAAAAGTTTGCATATTTACAAGACGAAGTCTGGTAACTGTACCATACTGCGTCTGGGATAATAACTTCCTAAACATCCCAGGAAGTTTATTTTACAGTGTACACTCAGCAAGATCATCGATGGACGTCATTACAGATATGTTTTCGGGGTTTCGGATCTCCTTATAGTTATAAGGTGATACTCCGTCACCACCACGGTCGTAGAAGAACAGGTCTGGACACTCGCCTATCTAACAATGTATTTTGCTTGACCCCCTTGTTGTTTGGCTGTAGTTCGTCAAATTACCGAGAATGTCGTACTTTTTAGCGCTGCTTCCCGGGCGGTCGGACTCAAACTCCGTCCACTTTTTTCCATTGTTGAATTTATAAAGTAAATAAAGATTGCTGGAGCCTTCTCTTAAATTTATGAGCAAAGAAAGTATTTCATAAATTGATAAAAAATACGTTTTGATAAATTGTTTATCTTAGCGGAAAGGAAGTGGGCGGAGTTTAGTCCGACCGCCGTAACATCAGCGCCAATAAAACACAATATTATCGGTAACTTGGTGAACTACAGCCAAACAACAAGGGGGTCAAATATCCAGGCGAGTGTCCAGACCTGTTCTTCTACGGCCGTGGTCACCAGCATATTTCCCCGATCTCGCACACTGTGATTTCTTTCTCTGGGATACCTGAAGACGCAAGGCTATCAACATAACTTGCGAACACTTTACGCCCTGAAGGCTACCATAAAACCGGAGTAATACGACCACAGATATGACCACAGGAGAGTGATTCTGGTCTTCATGGAGAGACTTTAGAAGTTTATAGGAACGGACGATCGCCATTTAGACCACTTTTATAGGCTTCCTTAGATTGCCTGCCAGGTAGGCAATATGCTGTGTGGTATATGCGTTGTGGGACTAGTGCTCAACTGTGAATGAATTACCACAGCAGGCGTGTGTATCAGAGTCTCTTGCGCAGTGTCGTAGGATATAACGCTGCGCAACATTTGTGTCAACATAACTATATGGGGAAGGTGGTTTAAGGCTAAGGAAGGCAATATCATAATTTTGACAATTGTTGTGGATTAAAATTAAAAGTTAAAGTGTTGTTAATTCTTTAAATATTTACTCAACATTAAGCATTACTATATTTTCACAACTGAAGTTGCATTAAAAAACTTGCGTCATTCTTTATAAAAGTACAAAAAGGACGAGCATTTACGTAACACTGAATTTAAAATAAAAATGCCAGTGTTATGAAACGTACTTTTTCAAATACAGAACAGTGTTCAATGTGGTTTTTATACATGTCTTGACGTAGCCCGTGACACTGCTCTTCAAAGCGAATAATTTCATTTCTGTAAGTCAGTTGGTTTTTCCTGTCTAGTATAAAACAGTTTTATGAAAATTTGAACATTGACATGCCAGTATACAAAAACTATGAAAACTAAAAAAACTTGTGTTTCAGTAAAAAAAATAGTCACACTATATGTCTACAAAACAAACCACATTTCTTACAAATATAAAATTACTAAAACAATTAAAATTTTCGTTGATCTTCCTCTTTAACACATGGAGGAGCTTTGATTGGTTACTTGTGATGGCCTGTCTTATGAGTCTTGTTGCCGAAGGCTACTAGTTGCAGAAACGGTTTCGGCAGATTACGATACCGAACATCATCATGGCGTCACGATAGTCAGATAGCAACAGACAGTACCCTCTCAAAATGTCGTGCCTCCTAAATATTTGGAACGTATTCTAAACTTGTCCCTGTGTGTATCGTCTACTTGCGGAAGTATGTTGGGGCGTGTGCAAATATCCTCGCAGTACCGGTTCTGCGGACATTCTTCAGCCGTCATGTTTAGTAACTTGCCTTGGATATTTTGGTGACATTCATGCGGCACTCAACTAGAAATCTCGGTCCCACATGTCGTAACAATACAGTCACCACAGTGTTATCGGAATTTCATATTTAAATAATGGTGGTTTCAAGAGAATCGTTCGTTTGGGGCACCAAGAAGATGTCCTATGTTAGAACACCAGTTTGAGGAGGGAGAAAATTTCGGTACTATTTAATTACTCGCCATCGGCTAGCACAAGTAGTACCTATCGTCTAAAGCAAAGCAGGAAAATAAACGAGCCACGTATGTGTAGTGAGTGTAAAAAGCTGCAAGCTGTGAGACAAGATGATTCCCAGCCACTTGTTGAATTCGCTAACTGGTTGCTGCTTTAACCTGCGACTGAGAATGACATTTCTCGTTTTATCCTGTGTTTGGCTTTGGTTCTTTTAAAGCCTTCTTTAGGTTAAAACACACGACATGATATTGTTGAGCAACGCCTTCAGAATATATTTTTGATATAACTGCAGGGAAGGCATCGTCACAGATAACATTCCTAACATCAATGGACTTTTATTTTTGTTTCGGGCAAAATACTGCATGTTATGGTAGTAGATTTTCAGTCACGCCAATAAATGCGGTACAAAAACAACTGAACCATTATATGGATCAGTTTGGAGGAACGTTAGCACCTCCCTTCTATAAATACGTGGCCGGGGACTAAGCACGAGTGGATACTTAAGGTAGCCACAACTGTAATCAGTAAATTTTCGCACAGAATTTATGCTTAACGGGTTTTCTTCGAACGTACGACTAACCAACTGTTGCATGTTGGCTGGCTGTTAAAAAATGCGGCAAAATCTGCAGAACATCCTTTTGTACTTATATAAGTATATGAAATTGCAATTGCGGTATATACGGTAAAACATGCAAGAGTTTACCACCGAAAACAGGGTAGACCTGAGTAGATCCGGCGAGGAGATCGTGTTGAATACTAAGAGATTTCGAACGGAGGTACTCGCACCACAAAGAAAAAACGGTTTTGTGGTGACGGCCACAAAGTGCTTTTGTTAACACGGACCTCGTTAATTCTTTGTAGTGGTTACAAAATGTTATGTTTTCACTCGAAAACTTTATTGGGGGTAAATTTTTTTTGTGGGTTTTACCACAAAATAATTTCTTAAGGTCCATAATGACAAAATGTTTTGTGGCCACAGCAAAGATTTTACCCAGTGTAGGCTCTTGAACGGATTCGAGTATCTGTAAGTCTGTCGAGTAGCTGGAGTTATGGTTTTCGTAAGCGTGTAAAGCACGCAGTGCGAGGCTGTCGTATGGCACGAGTCGGCCTGAGAGTTGAGCTAGCAGCCAGTATCAGCGTGGTTACAAGCCCTCGCTGCAAGTAATCAGGCGAACCTGGCGAGCTAGTGAAGGCTGCGGGGAAGGGGAGGAAGAGTCTTGTCCAGTCTCTGATGAGGCGCCATTGTCGTAGCAAGGGATTTGCCAGCCACAAAAGACGCAGGAGAGAACGCTGTCCTGCCTTCCTCCGCCAATCAGGCCTCCTTACGACGCCTTTCTTCTTCCCGCGTCTGTCACTTTGCACTTACGCCCACTGTTTAACAGTGCGTGGTAGATAAATAAATGCTGAAAACATCAATTGATTTCTACGCTTTTTTCGAAGCCAATATGGATAAAATACTCAATGACAATCCTAGATAATGGTATTTGCCTAACTTTAAGAGTAAATATTTATCCAGAATTACTTATTCGTTACGCGTGATGTCTTGCGCCGCAGTTAAATGCACGAGGTTCCGGCGCCAGAGAATGTGCCTCAGAAGCTCGTAACACTGGAAACAATTTTGTTTAAAACGTTGGCTAAAACTATTGTCTAGGATTGCTTTGTTTAATTTTCGCAAATTGTCTTCAAGAAACCTACAGTTATAGATTAATGCTTTAGCGTTGAATTATGTACGACGCCCTCTTAATGGCTCATAAATGCCTAGTACCACTTTTTTTTATGAAATGAATATTTTGCAACAACCTGTTTGATTACGTCACGTGCTCGTATACAGCTATGCTTCGTGGTTATTGGTAGAGCCACGAACTTTTTCGCAAAAATAATTTTGCCCCAGTTTGTTTCAGAGCCTTGCATTCACATCTGCAGCTACGTTTCATTGTTATTGGCAGTGTGTCTTTGAGCAGAGACGTATCTCATTTGATTGTACCATTTACGATAAGGGTGCTGCAATACCTAGAGCCCGGAAAAATTCACGGGTTCACTGATCTGTAGGCTAGCTTCCAAGAACATATGTGAAATCGTGCAGACAGCATCTGTTTATTAGCTGCTCGCTGACAGTAAAATGGGTCTGTATTCAGTTTCAGTGTTATTATTGGCTTAGCTACTTCCAGGAAGTGTCGAGTAAGTCAACGACCAATTGTGAACGTGATACAGACCCATAGTTGCTGGAACTCTAGCTTGCGCCTATAATAAAACGTGAATTTTTCAGGTCTCTTGCAATACCACACGTCTGTGATTCGTCAGTAGAAACTGTGTGCTATGAGTGCCGCAAACAGCAGCTACTTATCCGAACATAGACACCATACTTAATCGCCCTTATATAGTCTGTATGCTCTGTGTCTGTTGTGTTCTCAGCAGTAAGGACTTAACACATCATAAAATATTCATTGATATAATTCAATTTATTGAATATAATGTTCAAATTATAACAGCTGAATGAACTGTATTCAATACATATTGAAGTGAACACTAGAAGTCGCACGATACAGTAAAATAAACCACGTAATAATTAACGTAACTATGTAAAGATATATATTTTTCCTGTACTGCACGAAAATTATTAACAAAACACCTTTTGATGTTATTTCTACTTGTTATTCATTTTTTACGAATTACTCGCCGTATTTCATTCAATATCTGATCATCAATCTGTAAAAGTCTATTATGTTATTTCTGTAGTTGAGTAAGTTTACCTAAACCTGTTCGCAGTGCTTGAAAATTTGGATTCAATAAAATGTAGAACATGCTAGATAACACAAATATTTCCAATATTTCTAGATATTAATTTAAAGACGAAATGACAATAGTTATATTATTCAAGATAAAAAATTTTTGAACCCAGTCTTTTCAAGCGGGTGTCGCTGAAATTCAAGAACAACCTAAACTAGCATGTGTTGAAGAGTCTCTGTGTCCAGTGAATCACTCTGGATAGCAGTCTGTACTGATCCTACTACAATAGTCAATACAACACTAAGTTATCGTGTGTTCACGAAAATATGTTACAAACATTGAGAGATAATTATTTGTAAAATATAAGTTAAGTAACGCAATTAAAATTTTTGGCTCCAGCAAATCTTAATGGAGAAATCCGTGATCTCAAACTGGCATTGGAAAACATTTGTTACAATAACCAAAACGAAGGAAAAAATAAATAATGAATTTCTGAGAGTGGTGTAGTAACAACAAGATTTGCTACCAGAGAAAAAATAATTCATAATTCATTTCATCCTCGGTAAATAAAGATGTTGGTTAAACCTTTTTGGCATATCATTTTTATACCATTGCGTCTTTTGGCTATGAGATGACACAGTTTACTTCAAGAGGTCCAAGTGACAAAGAATACAACAAGTCATACACAGGAGGTTCGAGTAACCCGAATGACTGTGAAAAATATTTGAAACCATTTTTTTTACAGATACAGAGCTTGTTGTTATTAAAACGCACCAAGAATGTAATTGCGTATTTCTCCTAACTTTTCGTAATTTTTAACAAAAAATATTGGTTTTTAATTGCGAATTTCTCCCTTGAGTTTTGTGCCAACTGAAAACATGCGTTAACCTCATTTTGTTGCAAGTAACAATCTGGCAAAATGTGTAACCTAACTGTCATGAACATCCTGCGTGTGCAGCAACTGACTGTGGACTTCATATGAAGTGTGAGTGCGTATGTGTGTGTTGTGCAGGTCGGCACTCACTGTGTTCCCTCAGAGGACTGACGGCTCGCATGACTTCAGGATATGGAACCCACAGCTGGTCAGCTACGCCGGATACAGACAGCCAGACGGCACTGTGCTGGGCGACCCCGGATCTGCCGAGTTCACTGAGGTATGGCGCCTTAGCTTTCTTGCGTATGCTGAGGTTAATTCAACGGTTTATAGATTAGTAAAGCTATTTAAAAAGTTTTTATGACTTTGATTTTCGGTAAAAAATTTAAATTGAGCGATATTTCTCTTCACCTAGAGGCCGCGGTTTGCGCAGTGGTTAGAGCACTCGCCTCTCGCGAAAACGATCTCAAGTTAGATTCCCGGCGGGGTCTCCCCGGATGTTCTCATGTTGGAATCGTGCCAGAGGGGTTTTCTTGGGTATCTCCTGTTTCCCTCTCCCTACGTTTCGGCGCTTACTCAATTAACGTCGCCCCTAAGCGCTGACCAAAATTTCTTATATCTTCTCTTATTCTCTTTACCTAGACTTGATAGTATAAATGTTATTTACACCTCTTATTATATAAGGCCCCTTACTAATACCAGTAAAACATGAGACGTAAAGTGTATATTGCCAAACTAATAACACTGTGCTTCCTAACCTGTAGCAACATTTAACGTTATCCATACTCAAAATTGGAATTAGTAGCACTCTTGTAAACTCCCTGTCACACTATCCGATGTTTACTCCCAACCACTTCAAATAAAGTTGGTCAAATAAATTTAAATTGTAGTTACGTCTTGAATGAAAGTCACGAAAACGTCACTATCATTGTCCTGTTTATCGGAGGAAATTCGATGATTTTAGTTATCATACACTGTTTGCAAATTAGGCGGGTTATAAAATAACTTGGATGCTAAATGGCTCTGGCAATCACAATCACGCCCTGAGGTAACGGAAATATCATAACCTTCTTTCCTGCAGCACATTGCTTTGGAACGAAGATATAACTGTAGTTCTAATATAAAGACAAAAAATTCAATGTAATTTAAACTGATGTAAAAGTTGTGTTTTTGTTAATTAAATAAATAATATGCCACTAATATTCGAAATGTGCTGAATCTGCGTATTTAAGAATTCGAGTTTCGGTTATAATTTTAATTTGTTAATAAATAAAAATAACATGACAATTTTGTATCGAGTAGCATTTGTGTTATTCAACAACCCACAAGCGCGTCATTTCGACCAGCATAATTACTCTGAACATTGCAAAATATTATATTGTTTTTTCTTGAAAATATCGTGTTTATCAATTTATATCGCATAGTTTACATACTGGATGCATTTAAATCAAAACTGAAACTATGATTTCGCAAGTATTCTAAGAAAACTAAACATATAGGTTAAGTAAAACGAGCTCCAGTGACAGTGTGAGATGTCTTGAAACACATTTGTTAGTAACCGAACAACTTTATTTAACGGAAAAATCTGAAAATAAATTTTTTTCAAATATTCGTCTTTTTTAACGTTACTGTCAAATATAGTTGGAGACCAAAAATTGACGATGCGACGGGGCCTTAAGGTAGTTTCCTAAATGTATTTATTTATGTTTGCCTACTAGTAACTATTCTTTATGACGTAATTTTGAAATTCACAGCCAATAGTGACATAAGAAACTACTTAACATAACTTTTAAGCTTAAGTGAGCTGACTTTCAGTATTTACTGATGTGAAACTGAAATCAGTAAATAATTAGTTTATCTCCAATTACAGTTATGCAAGTTAAATCTGTTACTATATGATAGCAAACATTATCGTAAAATAACTTAAAATACATTCTCTATTTCCTACTAAGTGCCTTTTAAAATAATTACCTTAGCGTTTATGTAAGGGAGAAATCTAATTGAAAGCATGATTTAAAGATAACTTGGCCTTTAATAACACGAAAGTTGTGTTGTGTTACTGCATAGCTGTAGTTGACAGGTGTTTGTGTTCGCAGGTGTGCATGAAGCTGGGCTGGAGGGGCCACGGCACAGCCTGGGACATACTGCCACTAGTGTTGTCAGCCAATGGCGAGGATCCGGACTTCTTCGACATCCCTCCAGACCTCGTGCTGCAGATTCCAATGTCGCACCCCAAGTGAGTCGCTGCCCCAGCCCACAGCCCTCTGCTTACATCCTCCTCCTCTTAAGAGGGTGTGGTTATAATACAACGTTAAAAGCATTAATTTTTAACTGTAGCTTTCTTGAAGCCAATTTGCGAAAACTAAATAAAAGTAATCCTAGACAATTGTTTTAGCCAACGTTTTAAACAAAATTGTTTCCAGTGTTACGAACTTCTGAGGCACAATCTCTGACGCCGGAACCTCGTGCATTTAACTGCGACTCAAGAGATCGCGCGTAAAGAATTAGTAATTTTGGATAAATATTTACTCATAAAGTTGGCAAATACTATTATCTAGTATTGTCACTGAGTATTATATCCACAGTGGCTTCGAAAAAACCTAGAAATCAATTGATGTTTTTAGCGTTTATTTATCCACCACTCACTCTTAAGGTATAGTGTTAAAAATTTTTATTGTATTTTCAGTTTTTTGACCAAATTGAGTCAAATTGTACTATCAAAATTTTCTCTTTGAAAAGCATAGGGTATATTCTTGGTAAATTGCTTGACATAAATACTAATACAAGCTTTCATTAATTTGTCATGCAGAATAATTTCAAGAGAAAGTTAACCGATAATTCTCATACAATGATTCTACATGACAAATTAATTAAATATTCCATTATTATTATTATGTTAAGAAGTTTACCAAGAGTATATCCTATGCTTTGTCGAAGCGCAAGTGTTGATAATACACTTTGAATTACTATTATGACTCATTAGCTGAAAATATAATAAAATTGTCCAACACCCCCCTCCCCGTAAAGGTGTTCAGGTGCGATAAAATAAAATCACAATTTTATATTTTCATGAAATAGTGTTAGTTTTGCAGCCGATACTTGTGAGTGCAGTTTACTCTTACGTAACAATTTTAGCTCGCATAGTTTACTCATTATGGTGCGTCAAAGTAAAAATTTGCATGTTACACAGTAACGCAAATAGTGAAAACCAGTACACTTGCGTAATTGAAATAATTTGCGGTTTTCTAACACCCCATGAACTACGTAATAAAACCTTTAGAAACCCACTACGTTATACTTTGAAGTTTTAAGAAAATCGCATAAGTACAGGGGAAAAAGTTGCGCATTTAGTAACTGGGATTTTTTAATATTTTGTTATATTGCCTATGACATGTTATTTCACTATGAATTATTTCACTTAGTAAGTAAATTGGTTTTCACTATTTGCATGTCAGCGTAACATGCAAATTTAGAATTTGATGCACTCTTATAAGACAGCTATGTTGACAAAATTTGTCTTGCAAAAGGAACTGTACTCACAAATATCGTCTACGAAACTAACCCTTATTTCGTATAAATATAAAATTACAATTTTATCGCACTTGAACGCCCTTAAGGACGTGGGTCCCGTAAAGATGCATTACTTTATGTTTGTGTCAAATACTGTTCAACTTTTGCAAATTAAACGTATGCTATTTTCCCAAATAAAAACAGGGTCCAAGTTTTTTTTTTTTTTTTTTTTTTTTTACAAAATCACTCGTCAAAGTCAAAAAATGGCAGTTGTTGTGTAGCAAAATTTAAAAAAAAAAAAAAAAATAATAATAATAATAATTTACGAAATCAAAATTACAGGAACTGAAAGTCAGTGTACCAATGCATTTTACTATGTGTTTGAGAAAAGTTCGTTTTGAAAAATTCAATGACAGCCACAATTCAAAGTAATGCAAAAATGTACTCATATTCATAATTTTTAAAGTAAACTTTACTCCCTTCAATAAGTTGTGCAGTGGTAATGCATAACTGGGTGTAGTTTTTTGGACATATCAATTGCGATGCAGATGTCTGTCAAAGAAAACTACAGAGAGTAGGAAAACATAAATAAATGGATTACGCTTTAGTCAACAAGATACGTACACAACATAAAATTCCATAAATGTAATCGGGCCAAATAAGTTAATCAGAGCAAAATATAAAGATATAAGAAAGAAAAAACGGACACCGCCAATGCAGACAACACGGATTTGAGGCTTGCTGTGGCGAAAAAAAAAAACAGTTAAAATTAAACACAAAAATGCAACACGACTAGAAGACGAAACAAAACACAGATTGTGTCAGGAAAACTACTGTTTTGCTTCGTCTCATCATTGCAAGGTATTTTTGTGTTTCGTATATTTTATTACCTGTTTTACATTTTCCCAAAGAAGGCCTCAAACATGTGTTGTTTGCATTGGTGGTGTCTGGATTTTTTATTTCTTCTTACTTGGGTGTCCTTGTTTTATTTGTCCCGATTCAGTTAATGGAATTTCATGTTGTGTGTGTATCCTGTTGACTAAATCATAGTCTTCTTATTAATGCTTTCCTATTTTCTGTAGTTTTCTTTGACAGACATCTGCATCGCAATGGAGTACGTCTAAAAAACTACACCCTGTTATTCCTTTGTAATCCCAAAGGTGTCTTGAGTAGCTCACAGCATTTGGTATCAACATTAATTATCTTCGGTCTGCACATTAATACTTTTTTTAAATTTGTCTGTGAAATCTCTCTGAATGACAGGTTTAAATACAACTATTATCTAATGCATTGAAATTAATTTTTAGTAATGTCTTCTCTACCTCACTTTGCGATGGACTCGGATATTTTAATTTCTTTTGCTGTAGACAGAGTCCTTTGTGCGTCTTCTTTTGAAAGCATGAAAAACCTCAATTTTCAGTTTCAGATTTAGACGAATGACAAACGTCTGACTCTCCCGTAAAATGCGACAAAAGTAACGGAAATGCAAAAAAAAAAAATAGAAATAGAAGCCGTTAATCCGAACAGCGAAGCGAAAAGTTAAAATGTGCAAATTCTGCGGAATTGTTAGTGTATTTCGTTGCTTCTAAGACAGTATTTTGCGATACATTAATCTTGAAAAATGTATTATTGGGTATTATTAGACTTGGTTATTTTCTTGTTATTAAAAAAATGTTTAAAAATTTTTAAAGGATTCTGTAATTGCTTAAAAAAAATACGTGCACATTCGAAAATTATTTTGTAAAGACATAGTCAGTGCATTCTTTCATGGTAAGTCTGTTGAGGATTTTTTTCGTTTGGTGCCCATTTACGAAGCCTGAAAATGAGAAAAATTAAAAGAAAAAAGACATATGCTCATGCGGCAAACCATTAAATTTAAAGACGTTAATAACGTTAATAAATAAAAATTATGGTTCCGTTTATGTGATATTTATGTGTTCATAAATTTTGTTAACAGTAGAGTATCCATTAAACCTCAACCGATAATTTACTACGGCTATATAATTAATTTCATGCCTCGTCTATTGGAGTTTTAATGAAGCGTCTTTAAGTTAGCAGCGCTAATGAACAACTTTAAAAGAGACTTGCTGAATTAATTAACATTCTCTGGACGTAAAAAGATACAGTTGCGTTAATGACGCATTAGCGGCTATTGCTTGGTTCTTCATAAAAGGTTTCTCGAAACATGCTTCATGAGCGGGTTAAAACGCAAGCATTACGCAAGAGTACAGCTGCTTCTACTTGTTTATTGACTTGGTTAACCATCAGCAGTGGCCTCGAAGAATAAGAAGAAAAAATGTACGGAGATGATAAGTATTTTTCTGGGCCAGCCGTTAAACAACTTCCAGTCCCATTAACCAAGCTTAACGTTCCTTGAAAATTTACAATACAAACAAATTCAGCTGACCACTTTTACAGATCTGAACGTTACTCACTCTCTGAATCGAAACAGTGACTACAAACAATGAAACGTCAATTCCTGAAATTTCAGTCAACACTCTGTTTCTGACTGATGAACCTGTACAATTCACTGAAAATCAGTTTACAGCTGCTGAAATTTACTGAGAGTAAGTGGAAATCATATTTAAATCAGTAGCATTTACTCACTGAAACAATCAGCACGGTTTCACTAACTTCAGTTGCTCATTTTCAACCGAAACAACTGGAATTAAACCAAATGGAATACGGCATCGTACTAAGGATGGAGATACAGTTTGCGTTTAATTTAATCATTCAACGTAGTCCGTTCTCGAAATGTAACATTAGTGTATTTTTGTAACTTGAAAAGGTGAAAGACTTTGAGCGTACTGTACACGTTTTCTTTCATCAAATGAGTTGAATATAAAATGTCAGTGTCCACAAAAATGTTGATTTAAGAGGTCGCTCCAGTGTTTCAGGCGCATGTATGCAACCCACATTAACACCTTATACATGAAGGTTAACCTTACTATCGCTATAGCACTTTCAGTGTTACACACATCAACATTATCTTCGGGCTTTATCAAAGACACAGTCGTTCTTATTTTCGCTGCGTTCGCCGAAGTCAAATGTAAAGAATTGTTGACCATAAGTTTTACAAAATATTCTTTATTATAACGTTAATAATGCAATCATTTGTTATACTTGAATTTGCAGAACGCAGCGAAAATAAGAATGACAGTTTCATTGACAAAACGTGAAGATAATTTTAGCATGTGTAATACTCTTATTACTATAGCGATAGTAAAATTAGCCTTGAGTAATAAGGTTTTGATGCGGGTTGCATACAAGCGCCTGAAACACTGGAACAGACCCTTAAGGCAAACTATTGCAAATAACTTCAAAAATTTTTAACGCAATGCTTTGAAAATAGTTGAGACTATGTACAGTCATACAGTACACAATTTTGCAACAGCGTTTTTTTTAAAATAAAGTACCGTTCGCTAGTAAAATATTATTTTGTTTAATTTTGACAACAAAATATGTAATATTTCAGGGGCAGAAATCTAAAAATCCATTTGGTGTATTGCAACAGAAAAATTAAGAAACAAGCGATAATATATAAGTGTTAAAACTGTAAGAATGCATTTTTTATATATGTATTATTTTGCGAAAAAAAAAAAAATTTCTATTCCACTGCAAAACTAAAGAGCGAGGCCTTAGCCACGTCATGTTCGACCAATTTGTACAAAATATTTTATCGTTCTTTTTCAGGTCACAGTTATGTGTTTCGCGATAGTTTAGGTGGGGTTTAGTTCCATAAATGTTGTGACCGCTTAATGTTTGTGTGTGGCAGGTACGATTGGTTCGAAGAATTGGGACTGCGGTGGTACGCACTGCCTGCCGTGTCAGGTATGATGTTCGACTGCGGAGGGCTGGAGTTCACAGGTGCGCCATTCAACGGCTGGTACATGAGCACCGAGGTGGGCCGTGACCTCTGTGATCCTCACCGCTACAACGTACTTGAGGTCAGCACTTCCGTAACAGCACCACTGGGGGGGAAGGGATCAATGCCACTTACATATAATACTTAGAGATGATGGAATATCACGAAAATGTTTTGTGCCAACATACCTTGCAGCATGTATGACTGGCTGATGTACGTCTGACATAACATAGCTGTCTGCAGACCAATAACAGGCATAAAATGTTATGATAGCGGGACTCTAATTGGCTCAGTCAAATAGGGCAATAGCTTCAAGTTCAAGCTAAAGCCGGTAATATCCTGGTAAGCTGAATGTGGGTTGAAACACAGCAAATAGTCAAGTTTTCCAGCGACATTCCATCATCTTTAAATATTTTTCATGTAAAGACGTGTGTTGCTTAGCTGCCCTTGTAATTTGGTTAAGAATGTAAGGGTATTTAATTATTTTATTCACACCCGTCCTACATGTAAATATAATTGCATCCGTATACAATGCAGCGCTACCAAATGAAATATCGAGGGTTTGGCGGGGAATCTCGCTAAGTCAGTTTTAACATTGTTGACGTTAATGTTTAATTATCGAAGTAATACGTCTATCAGAATGGAAAACTGACTAAATTGTTTGCCTTGCATAGAGACCAATCAACGTTGTTTTTATGCACCACACCAAGTCAATCAAAACTAAATTCTCGTTTTTGTAAATCTGGCAAGTTCTGACCTAGTAAGTTTCTCCACCAAGCCCACAATATGTGATGTTTATCTGAGTTGTATAGTTACACAAACATGTTCTTTATTCTGAAATGTGAATGAGTATTTCATAGAATGCCAAATAATGTGTAATAACAGTTTACCCCCAAAATATTTAGCAATTGCAGTACTGAACATCCTTCATTCCGAATGCCTTTCACAAGGTGGCTTTATTTATACTCAGCGAAAAATTTGCTGAAGTAGAGAAATCGTTTTAGTGTATGAAATTGTTATAGTTATTAAACTGTAAATTGTATTTTTTTAATAATCTACAATTCTGTTAAAATTGAAATAAGAAATTTTAGGCAACTGCTTATCTTCCTGACATTGGCAGCAACAAATATCTTGCTGGTGTTTGCGATGTTACTTTTTACCTAATATAAAACATTTAGTTGTCACAATTGTTGTAGTTACTGGAGAATAGTTTTATGTGCACCACAAAATAGCTGGACAGGGTAAACTCAACCCGAAATCCTTGTCTCAGTGTACCTTCTCCAACTGAACTTAACGTTTTTAGAATAAGTCATGGAATGTTACAAGCTGCAAGTGAGTGAAGATGTGAAGTGAGACTTGTGTTGTTGTTTCCTCAGAACGTGGCGGTGCGAATGGGCTTGGACACGCGAACCTCTGTGTCGCTATGGAAAGACAGGGCCCTTGTAGAAGTCAACATAGCAGTTCTGCACAGCTTCCAGGTGAGTTCCGACATGTGCTTGTACTACCTTCCTGTTACAACCAACCTTAACCTCTCAATTACATCTTCCCTTACAACCTTACACGCCGTGGATTGATCTACAACTTCAAATTATTTCTCCTACTGGCTATGGAGTTTCGACAGTCTTGCTTGTTTGTAAAAATTTCCTGTGGCTTTCGTCGTGAACTGACGACTGTGAATGGTTAGTTCTCAGATGTAAGTATTAACGCTACTCGAAGGGATGTTTCGTTTCATTTTCACCCCTTCCCCCTTTTTTCCTTACCTGTAACAACAACTTTAAATTCGTCAGCAACATAATTCAATGTGAAACGTGATGTAGGCCTACGTTTAACTCGGATGGTGTGGCTGCAATTTTTATAGTCACTTAAATCAATAATGAATGAAACTGAATTAAAATTGTTACGAGTGATGTTTGCAATATAATGGTTTTGTACACATAGTTAATGAAAATAACCTTGTTCATGGATATACGCCATTACGAGCGTCAGATTTCGTATGGATAAATCCAGACCATTTACATTCCGAGCATTTATGTGATCTTTGAATGGTTAGAAACTGAAACTTCTTGCGAGTCCGGTATGCATTTATCTATAGTCAATCTGGCTCTCGTAATAGCGTGTGTCTACAAAAAAAGTTTGCTTTATATTACTAACCTCTTGCAAGAATTATTCAAAGATCTCACAAAGTCCAAGTAGGATTTCACTTTCCAGTTATCGTAGACAAAGCCAAGTAGAGTATATTTATAATTCAGGAAGTAGTTTCAACTAACTTTATCTTCAAAATTCGTGTAAAATGTGCTGACTCGTATAACTGGCACATATTTTTGGGTCACTAATGGCCAATGGACCAATGGTCAGTAGAACAGTGCTCCAAATTCATGGCCTCACTTGTTTTGCGTGCAAAGTGTACGGCACTGATACCACCTGAGGACGTACTGGCAGGTGAGGGCTGACCGCACAAACATTGTTATTACAGAAATGCAACGTGACCATCGTGGACCACCACACGGCGTCAGAGTCCTTCATGAAGCACTACGAGAACGAGATGAAACTACGCCGGGGCTGCCCTGCTGACTGGGTGTGGATCGTGCCGCCCATGTCCGCCTCCCTCACCCCAGTCTTCCACCAGGAGATGGCACTCTACCAGCTCAAGCCATCCTACGAGTACCAGGTAAAGGCAATTGCTAGATTGAAAACTTTAGCATTTGATATTATGGTCCCGTGAAACATCCTACATCCAAGGCAATAACAGAACAGGCAGTACAGTGCACTAATGAGAGACAAGATAGTCTTTGTATGGCCAGAAAGCTCGGCCAATCACAGCACAGCTAGGCTGTTGGCTGGCACGTGTGTAACCGAACTTCTGCTTTATTCAGCGAATTGCTGAAGTAGATAAATATATTTAGTGTATGAAATTGGTGCAGTTATTAAACTTTAAATTTTATCTTTTTAAGTAATCTACATTTCAGTTAAAATTGAAATAAGAAATTTTAGGCAACTGCATATCTTTATGATATTGGTGATACAACATTTTTTACCTTATATGAAAACATTTAGTTGTCACAATTGTCATAGTCACTGTAGAGTAGTTTTATGCAATCACACAATAGTTGTCGGGGTAAACTCATCCCGAAATCTTTGTATCAATGTACTTTCTCTAACTGAACTTAAAGTTTGTAGAGTAAGCCATGGAATGTTACAAAAAAACTCATCATATGCGTATTAAAGTTCAGCACTCTACTTAACGTGAATGATTCGTGTAATTTTTATATTGAAAATAGCTCGGCTAATAAGGGGATATCGCGTACAGGTATATGAGTAATGTGAAACTCTCACACCCCGATGTTTTATGGTTTATTGTCTGCAGTAAGTTGACTTGCATTGCCTTGACCCCACAAATTTTGACTGTCAGTTTCATTTATGAATCAAACAACATAATTCTAAGTTTAATGAAAAAATTTCTTAAGCTGCGGTATGCAATAATGCAGGACACTGTGCTAATATGTGACGATTGTGTCAACTGCGCAGGTGCCGATGTGGAAGACCTACGTTTGGAAGACCGGCGAGAACGGCCTTGCAGGGAAGAAGCCCAGAAAGAAGTTTCACTTCAAGCAGATCGCGAGGTAACATTCCTTCACATATGTTCTGCCAGCTATTGATCAGGGTCTACAATCTGATTGCGAACGGGACTAATTCATGAAAGTGTCTCTTGTCTCCATTTACACTGCTGACTAAGCAATTTATTGACAGTGATATGATATGCTAACTGGTGACAGTGGCAAGCTTCTAAGCCTCTAAGCGAGTGCGTGTTTGTTTTGCAGGGCTGTGAAGTTCACTTCCAAGTTATTCGGCCACGCTCTGTCACGTCGCATCAAAGCCACGGTTCTCTACGCTACTGAAACCGGCAAGTCGGAGATGTACGCGAAGAAAGTGGGCGAGATTTTTGCGCATGCTTTCAATGCCCAGGTACGTAATTCTTTGTGCATATCGCATTGTAAGTTGAAATGGTGTGTGCGATTTACCGTCTTAGCACCGCATGAAACGAAAGCACGGTAGGGGCACGTGACGTTTACTTCCAACACTTTTCTTATTCCCTCAATTTTCATTCCAAATAAATCTATACCACTAACATTCCGAATTTTCCAACTTTCCACGAGTTCTTTTACTCAATTAGTATTTTTGAAGCTCACTCTGTGAAGTAATCCTCAAATAAAAGACCGTATCTCCGCTTCAAGAGATTTTATGTCGATGCATTATTGGTAGAGCCCACGATTTTTCGCGAAAAGAATTCTGCAACCATTTGCTTCAATGCCTTAGGCTATGTGTACATATGAAGCTGTGCTCCATGGTTATTGGCAGAATGTATAATTGCACAGACGTGGCTCATTTGACTGTGTAAACAGGAACAAGCTTACTGCGACACTACACGTCTGTGATTTGCGGGTAGAACCCTAGACGCTAAGAGTTAAAAACAGCCAATCACTGACCATGAAGCATGGCTGCATAATGTGCACATAGGCATTGAAACAAACTTTTGCAGAATTCTTTTGGCGAAAAATCGTGAGCTCTAATTATCGTTCATAACTTATTTTTGTCGATACCGAGGGAATTTCCACACAGTGTTCTAACGTCACATTTAAAATAGGACATGGGAAATATGATAAGACAGTACACGAGTGTACTACTGCTAGTAATGACGAATTTCCAGTTTGATACTAATAATATTCACTTCGAACTTGTATGACAATTCTCTGTATTCATGTAGCTTATATTCGTAGGGACAGAGTTTAGTTATTTAATACACAGAAAAAAATACTCCAGCTACATAATATTTTGTTGGTATTCACCTGCCAAATGTTTGTTTTTCTCGCCACAAAAATATTTTGCTGTCAACGCTAAAATATTGTGGTCACCAGCAAACTATTTTGTATTTACTACAAAATCATTTGGCTTTCTGTCAGTGCGTGTATCTTTCAGTTGCGAAGTGGGATTGTGTTGCAAAGGAGGGGGTATCAGATCCAACGACACACTCTAATAACACGAAATAAATATATCTGAAGGAATCCATCAGTATGGTATTTTCTTGTTACAGAGTTTGTGTGACTGGATAAGTCATTTCTCGTCTCGCGGGCTCACTTTCCAGTAACATAGCGTCAAAGAATGTCTCTACTGATGCAGACACACAGCTGCTCATTGGCTACTCGTTAATACAGCTACACCACATGTGTGAGCCTGTACTTATTTGCTTCTTTATTATTGGTTTGCTGTCCACTAGTAAGCATCAGATATGTCTAGGGCCAGCTGCAAAAGTGACATGAACTTGCAGTTGTTTGAGTTATTGCTACTAAGTTCACGTTACTTTCATAATTGGCTCCAGACTTTTGACACCTCCTATAGAATGCCGAGCCAATAATATAAAAGCAGCTAAATGCAGTTCCACTCGTGTGTTATCGCTGTAACAGCGAGCAGCAAATGATTTTTGGAGGCTAGTCTGCAGATCAGTGAGACCGTGAATTTTATCGGTTTTTACCCTCTTTGTATAATGGTACCATTGACAACTCAAGTGTAGTGCAATAGTCCTTGCTAAGCACCGTTGTCCTTCGGACGTATTCACAATTCACCACTGGCACCTTTATGCACGCAATTGGCACTGATTTGGGTTGTTCACCCTGTAGTAGGCTGAGGACGGTGGTCAGACGTGGGATTGTCACAAGCGTGTTTGTTTTGCTCAGGTGTACTGCATGGACGACTACGACGTGAGCAGTATTGAGCACGAGGCCCTGCTTCTTGTGGTCACCTCTACATTTGGGAACGGTGATCCCCCTGAGAACGGAGTGGTAAGTGCCCAATTCTCATGCGACCTTACTTCTATACTTCATCACATGTCACGGAACATGTAATCAAAGGCAGTTATATTAAGTAATCTGCTCGGGTTAGGAAGATTTGCTTAGTCACTATACCAGGTTTGCTCCATCACAGGTTATGTCAAAAATCCCTGTGAGCGAGTAATGGTCTCGTGACTTTACACTCTTGAAAACTCTATTCGGGTAACGGTTTGATCGTTTTAAGATGAAATTTTGCCATACTCATGCTAAATTTCCTGATTTACGTTTTATACGTGTTGGTTGGAATCTCACTCAAAATATTTGGAGAAGGGTGGTTTCTTGTGAAAAATAATAGCCTCGCTCATCAACTGGTAAGGGAGATATCCAGCTGTGAAATTTAAGCTTATAATTTTTTTTTTCATTATATCGAGAACTGTGTTGAGCAAAACCACGAATATCTACTAACAGCCATGACTGTTTGAGATGTAAATAAACCACGTGTTTGATGTCACTAAGATTGTTCAGGTATTTGTCTTCATTCCAGGCTTATCTTTGTGAGCCTTTCAAAATAAATAGTGTGTGCTGACTGCTTACACCAAGAGCAAAACGTTATGTGTAATTTGAGAATGATCATCCCTATTTTTATATGTATCAATGTTTTCGATATCTTGAACAAATACTAAACGAACTTATAAACTCGAATTTTAAGGGCAAATATTTTACTTACAAATTGAGATAAGCTGTAAGTTTCAGTACATAACTGCCACCATTTTCCATGACGATTCGCCTTCCGGAATATTTTTTTTAAGTTTCCAAACATTTTATATAATACTAGCTGGCCCTGCGAACTCTGTTCCGCCTTAGAGGCAGTAAGTAAGCAGATTTTGGATTAAGTATTTTAATTATTCTTTATTTTTTGTGTATTTTGGTGCGTAGGTTTCACTCTTCATTTGTTTTATTATCAGGCGCAAGAACAAACAACGCATATGGTCTTCCTACCCGTGAACATGCTTTGTCGGGAAAGATTCGATCGTCTTGGTCACGGCATTGTCAATGATGATTCAAAGAGAATACAAATTACTGATTATTACTTAACCATAGACAAAATTATGTTTAGCTGTCATTTGCGTTTTGTTATTCCATGTCATATGCGTTTTTTTATACCACATTTTATAGTGACATGTATTCTCTTTGACGTCACACGGGAACGCGGTCGAACGAAATGAAAAGTATCCTATGTCCTTCTCCTGGTTCTAAGCTACCTCCCCACCAATTTTCAGCCAAATCAGTCCAGCCGTTCTTGAGTTATAAATAGTGTAACTAACACGACTTTCTTATATATATATATATTACATTTTCACTTTATTTCTATAGGGACTTTTAGACAGTAGTGATTTCATCTCACGTAAGGTTTTAATTTTTTTTTTTTTTTTAAGGATAACCTTGTACCCAGTTAAATACACACTTCATAACTCAGACGATTTTTTCTTTATTTGTGGCAGTCATAATAACCAAGTCGGTGACGTATTTTAACCTGCCCAGTAGGTTTTGGTAAGAAATTTACAAAAGTTATAATAAATGTGATAACGGTGTCATAAAGGCAGCCATGTGCACTATTGAATACGGCAGAACAAATGCATACTGGTTCAGTAAGATTTCTGTCAGCTGGACAAAATTAAAAAGCACTCAGACTAGTTTTACTGATCTAAACTATTCTGTGTTTTAGGTTTCTTGACTTGACGAAATATACCTGGACACAAACTATTTGGATTATTGAACTATTTTTAGCAATGTACTGTGCATATGCATGTGAATTCCCATGAGCGTATATATTCCAATGTAGTTCTTCGTCGTATACGTAATATTATTACATTATCCACCCAAAAATTTCCAAATGAACTTTTTATGTTGCTCAGTGAAGTACTATCTTCTGCGAAGCCAGTAAACACTGCCCTTGTACTACAATAGCCCTGCTGACGTAAATATTTTCTGTATAACAAAAACCACAATCAAATGAGACATTTATAAACACGCTTGTTCGACCAGTAAGTCTTGTTGTTGTGATTGCGATTAGAAACTGTTGAGCAGAGTTTCTAACTTACTGGCTATCAGATCAGGAGTCGTGTTTTGGTTAGATTGCTCGCTTCCCACCAAGTCGATCCTAATTCTATTTCCGTTGGGACCACTCACGATTATCCCATAGGGTGAAGTGGTGCGTACTCTTCCTTTGGCAGGTGGATTTCTCGGAGCTCTCCCGTTGTATCAGCCCTTGTATTCCGCCGTTGCTGCATACCTCACGTTATTCTCGTCAGCGATTAAGATTTCGCTTGGCTATGGACAAATATCTCCACTCTCCCCATGTCATTTGATGCAATTAGTAAAACCTAATGTTTTAATAACGTAACAAATGCCGTAGAGAATCTTCCTGATTATATACCGAACTCATGAACATCCAAAAGTAAGTATACATGCCGGAACATGAACCCTATACACATATTTGATATGTTGGTTTTGTAGGCAAGGTATTGTGGATCTTTGTCCTAATATAGAATAATGATAAAACTGTTTACATGTGAGCTAAAAATGGCTATTTTAATTTATTAATATGAAGGTGTAATATCGTAAAATTATGTTATATAGAGATTTTATTTAGTATACTGAAAGCGTTTTTCGACAAGTTTCTAAATATTTATTTAATATGATTCATGTGGGCGAGGTGATCTGAATATTTTGAGTGTGACTGGAGGAACAATGTTAGTATTTCTTTCATTTCCGATTTAAACTAAGTAATTATTTTAACAAAAAGTATTTTTCCAATAACATCGTTACAGTTCCTCTGTTATTACTTTTTGCAGTCTTTCGCGCAGAACCTGTACGCAATGAAGATGAATGCTAACGGAAATGAGGACATGGTGAATGGAACAAACCAGAAATTCAGGTAATTGGATATCTTACGAACTGTGAGCTGTTTTCTGACACGATGGAGGATCTGGAAATCATGTTTCCAGAGTCCATTGCTGAGAATGCATGGTGCTAGTTTTAAAAATAGAAGGCCTTTGTACATTTCATAGAAAGTATTTTACTATGCTTTTCATTAGCGAAAATATGAAGTACTAACGAGAGCAGTAAAAACAAGTACTGCCATAATTCATGCAGGTACAGTTAGGAATGTTGTAATTCAAAGATGGTATACAACTGGACATACTTCAGGAATGCACTTATTTTATATAATGTGTTATTTTGTGGACTGAGTTATATTAGTCGAATTTCATACATTGATAATACTCTTTATTTAGGTTTTATCATTGCGAAATTTGTGTCCCGTGATGAAATACTTAAAATGTCCAATTAATCAAAGCTAAGTTATTTTAATTAATATTCAAGTTAAAAAAGTTTATAGTCATACTATAGTCATACTATAGTATAGAGTCATTAATTACTGTCTCTACATTTAGTTACCTGTTATTTACAATAATTGATAAGATTAATTTGATTTCTCTTTATGTTCATTTCAGCCCATTGCCTCAACTTCATTGCTGGACTAAGTAATTTCAACTCATTTACTGTAGTTCTGTTCTGCGTCATTCGCCAAAATTGAATTTAAATTCGGTTTTTTCAGTCTCTGATTTTCACTTATCGGTAAAACTGACATACAAATTTTTCTTTTGTTCTCAGATAGATCTATAATGGTAGTTTAAAATTCATTCACTTGAGAATTTATTACCAACGCAATGGACATAAGGTAGTGTGATATTGTGCCACTAGTTTCTCTCTTCGCTCCGAAAAAATTCCTCTAAAAGCGTAACCTTGTACTGAAAATGGAATTGACACTAAACCGTTAGCCCTGCGCTGGAACGGCGGTACTTTGAACTGTCTTACAAGAATATCAGCTACTTACATACAAAGTCATACTTACTCAGCTAAAGTCCTGCAGGCGTGGAAGCTGCTAAAATATTTGACACTTTCAACCACTGAAGTTACAGGTAAGTGAATCGAGTAGGTCTTGTCTCGGAACTTGAAGGAAAGCTTTAAGACCTAATTCCTCTATCTTGTCATTGCTTTCTTCTGATGTATCTGCAAGCTTATCTCTATGGTTCTCGACACAACCAAGTGCTTTCCTGCTAGTATGTCTGCAACTCTGGTGAAGTGCTATTCTTTATTCAGTATTATTATTATACATCACGTCATTTGTTGTCACAGTTTTCCTCTGCTGGTATTGCGTTTATTACAATCTGTAAAAATCTTACATAGAGATATTCTAAAGCAAAAGCAGGCCTTATCATGAATACGTACCCAGTATTGCGAGTGTTTATGTATGTACATAGTCGTAGACATAAATAGAGTGAAACTCTCATGAGACAATACCATAAGTACATGAAAATTTAGTTTTACTATCCAAGAAAAACATTTAAAAGTGTAAAGATACACGTTTGTTGATAAATATTCCTGAAATTTTGTGAGCAGATAGTATACATATCCAACAAAATCACTTTTCTCATGGCAATTAACAAATAAAGTATTAATATTATTAATGTCAGTAATTTTTTTATGTGTGTATTCGAGTGTTTACATTGTACAGTTGCTTTTAAACAGACAAATTATTATACTTTTCGTTGGTTGAGTCAATCAGGTTCCGTAGTTTACAATATCAGGATTTGAAATGTTTCTTTTTCATGCTTGCTGGATTTTTATGCCACAGCATTAGCCTCTGGGAATTCTCAGTACAGGCTTTATTTCTTGAAGTGTTGCTTGTGCATTTCTTTCTGCAGTTTTCTTTGATGCTTTTCTGAGTTTTTTCTGGTATGACAAAAATACATATACAAAATTTTATTTCAAATTTGCCGGTAAGTTATTAGCTCAGTACTATCAGTTGACTTTGGAGTAGTGTTATAATAGTACCATAACCAATGTTGTTCAGTGAAAATCTTAACAACCCAACGTCAACTGAGCGACTAGAGCCCGCGAAAGCTTTCTAATTACCTCAGTGACTAACAAGAAATTTGAACAAATTAGCAAAAATTTCGACTTCTCTGGGTTGCTGACTTCTAATCATTTTCAGTGATTCGCTGAACAAAAGCTGCAGAAAAAAAACTTGAATTTAAATCATTGTAACTTTAATAATTGAGAAACCTTATCAATTTTTAAACTGTGATCGTCAAAGTTTTGACATTTGTGATTTTATGCTACGACAGGACGACAACTTTGGTGGTTTCTTTCAGCTAAAGTGCTTTGTACTTGCTAGCTTGAAGTCTGTATATTTACTCTTTGTACTGTCTAGCTTGAAGTCTGTACATCTACTCTTTGTACTGTCTAGCTCATCACAATGCAAATCACGATGTGCACACCCTACTGCTTGACAATTTTGCAAGTTTCTGCTCCAACATAAGAATTTGACAGGCATTCTGAGTTCGATTTTTTGAGAGTAACTAAGCTAAATGAACACTACGTCTAGAGTGCTTGTATGTTGAAGAAATTACAAGGAAATCCTGAGCACTTATTTACGTGATTTGTTCCATCAAAAATATGTGCAACTGTATTTAGTCAAGCCATATCGCTGTTAGATTACAGCATGCCAGTGATTGTTATTGCTTCTGCGTCACTAAAATTGTCGCAAGAAAATTACAGCGAGTGAAAACGAGTGCACGGTACCGTATCGCTTCTACGTCGACAGTGGGGTGTACTGCCTGTGTTTGTATGGTGTGTGTGAGCAAGACAGTGATATATGTATAGACACTATTCTCCTGCACTGAGCGATCACCTCTGTCACAGCCAACTGTACCTCCTTGTACTAGTATTAGACAGGTGGGAAATTTAAACCACTCCACGACTAAAACAGGCTACATTTTTTCCACAAGAATTATATTGAATTATTCTTTACATTTCGGCTGCGTGTACAAAACACTACATTTGCGGGTGTTTTATTTACTCCCACATATTTTGTTGTACTATTATCATAAATAAAAACAAAAAAATTAATGACCACAAAAATTATATCTTCCGTACGGTACTGATTCCACGGAAATTCAGTACAGTGACTCGTATCTAGGTTTTAAACTTAAAAATTCAAAGCAAATCTTACAGTGGTTGCGCATATGTTTCAGGTAATATGTGATTGGATAAACCAGTTTCCTTTACGTGGGTCTCATGTTAACGTACAGGTCGATACATACATGGTATGAAATAAAACATAACACTTGATTCAACAATTTCCCGCCGAAATTTTTAAAATTTATTTTTTACAATATTTCAGTCCAGATAACAACGGATGCGAAAAGAGTACTTTACTTTCCTAACAGCAATGTTTACTTTCCGTAAATTTCTCCTCGCACACAAAATATATATGATTGTCTTTATACACATATGTATGATTAGGTCACATAACCACCGTAGATCGAACATAAGCAACTTGCAGCATCTTGCTCTAAAAATAGAACACACTTGTTCTTATTTTGGGCTAGATATGCCTTTTGCAAAATCTCGTACAAATTTAACGCCAATTATGGTCTTTCAAGGTGGGTTTTACGTCTCGTCGACAGCAAGGTCAATAAAGACGACGACACAACTTGATACAATTACAGGAAATTGGTTTGAATCCGGAACATGGACTTTGAAAAGGAAAAATCCCAGAATTCGGCTGGAGCGAATTAGGGAAACCAAAGAATTCCGAGATCAAGAAGGGTCTGGTGTACGAACTCGTCACGTCTATGGACTTTTTTTTTCGTCTCCCCACTTCGTTCAGGGCCGCGATGAGTGGGAAAAGAATATGGCCGCCATTGAAATATGTTGACCAATGAAAAAGCTTTGTCAAATTCTATTTTGCCAACAGTGGGAAGAATGACATACAAGGCACCAACAGAAACGAATATGGTTGAAAATAGGCGGTGCATGTGGTTTGAGTGAGGGTACAGGGGACGTGTTCGTAGACCTTATTATACCGTAGAACAGACCTTTTCAGCGAACCCGTTTTCTCCCGAAATTGTGGTCCAACGTGTTACTTCGTTGAGTCGAGTGTGTGTAATAAGGCAGTAGCGTGGAGTAAGGAGGTGGACAGTGGTTGTGGCAGAGGTGGCACGAAAATAACGCTAGCTTAGTCATGTGACACTAACCAAGGGGCGAGTACTTTGGCAGCATGGCCAGCTCCAAGTCTTTCATAAAGGCGAACAGCCAGTCGGAGCTGAGTGGTAGGACACTGGACCGTCTAGACTCACTGCGTGGCTCTGGCAGTGACGTCATGGTGGAAGATACCTTCGGTCCTCTCAGCAACGTCAGGTAAGCCTGCCTGCTTTACCTTCTCTGCTGCAAGCGTCTTATCCATTTACGACATAGGCTCCAGTTTTCTTGGCTTTTGTAAGAATTAATTTTTTTTTTAACCCAAGCAATAACAACTAACGTAAAATTGTTCTGTAACTGTTACATGTCGATCTTACTATGTAATGTCATTTTCCGAGACAAATTGAATAAATAATTTAGAAAATATATTTATAAATGAAACGAAATTACTTTAGTCAACTAATTAGTTACCTTCGTGCTGTATTTTGTCTCGACAAAATCAGAACATGTAGTCAAAACCAGTTATAACAATGTTGCAGAGCGATTTTACTATTTCTACTCCCATTTTTGTTTTGAAAATAGCTATCCTCAAAACTGTAGAAGGTCGGGCCCAATCCCTTAAATATTTCACCACACCAATATCAGCAACTCTATATAAAATGGCGGGGCATTCTTCACTAGCGCCCCTAGCGGCTTGGAGACATGTCCAGTGTTCAAGACAATCTTTTCCTCTGTCTGAGTCAGGACGGAGTTTGTAAATTTTGCGTAGTTCTTCAGTAGCCGCCGATTTTTTGTCTCCGCGTTGTGTGTTGTGGCGCCATTGTGAGTGTCGCGTAGACATTTTCAAAATTGTTACGGGTTCTATGCTGTATTTATGAATTTTATTTTGGAATGTGAACATTTTGAGTCTACTTTCCACTGTGAAATTTGCTTGTCAGCAGCAGATCTCATTCACTGGGATAAATATTGTCAAAAAAATATTTTTGGTACCGATTAAATAAAGATTACTTAAAATTAACAAAGAAAAATCAACTTAAATCCGCCACTTACCACGCTCTTCAAATGCGTTGTAATGTACGAGGAAACGTATTTCTTATTTTACGTAAATATTTCACATGTGCCCATTGTACCAATGTTGGAGAAGAAAACACACTTCTGACAATGATGGATCGTCATTGTTAAGACACCACGTTAATTAAACACACTGTTTCCAGGCCATCCAACACAGATAAAAACGACGTTTCCGACTGCCGTACTTCAAAATGTACTAACCTGATGTATGTGAAGCTCATAAACGTGTACTGAATTTTGCTGCAAAATTTCTACCAATAAAATTATTTGGTCGCCGCATAAAGTCCCGTAGTAAAAACGGATCGACGGAAATCTTACACGTGGCATTTGTGGCGCGCTTCAAGGTCGCTTCTGAGCCTCTAACTCGCAAAACCGCTCAGGATTTGTGGCGCCTTTAGTAAATAGAACATGGAACTTGCTCTCATATTGTACAGTTAAACGTTAATATTTAAAATTAACTAATTTCACAGCGACACCTATATAGCTAAGAAGGCTACATGAAAGTATGAAATCTGTTTGTCTCGGAACGAAGCGAAGATATTTCGTTCAGCGCTTAGGTCGGGTCTCAAATCAAGAGTGTGCACACTCAAACTCCACGTTCTCACTCTCGCCCACTTGGGTTCACTCTTCAATGAAATTGAAACAGCCATCCTCGGATGCACCCTCGAAGCACTGCGACCTAGCGTGAGAAAAGGAAAGCTGGAAAAATTAATAAGTGCAGAAAACTCACTGTAAACGTTTTCTAGTTCCAGTTTTAGGTTATGGTTAGAATATGAAGGAAAACAAAGATGTATTCCCGCAGAGTGGGCGAGAGGGTGCAGCGAGGGGGCATCGTTCCTCACTCTGGCTCGCTCTCCCTTTCGCCCACTCTCCCTCGAATTTGGGACAGCAGAGAGTACACTCTGTGACGTCAAGAGGGTGCGAGAGAGTGCTCTCTGAGCTATTTGAGACACAGCCTTAGCGAAGTTTTCAGTTCTGATGAGGGGTGATATCAGGTCAACATGGAGCAGTGTCGGAATGAAAGGTAGGTGGAAATGGGAGATCCCCTGAAATAACCTACCAATGGCATCGCCCGGTATATTTCGTACGTGCTAGTATAGGGTGAACCATTCTGGGATATGAACCCGGATCCCCTTGGTGAGAGCAACGCACCCTACGCGCCGCTCCAACCGCGGCGACACCCGCGAAATCGGAGACGAAAATATTTGTGAGAAAATGTCGCACGATGACAGTTTACATGCAGAATACGCCAAAACATCACGGAGTATGTCTCCTATTACCACCAAATATGATAGCTAGAACAGTTGTAAGTTTTTAACCAACAAGATTGTTTCTGTGTTGAAGGTGTAAGATTGGTGATCATTCCCTTAGTATATCAAAATAAGTTTTAAAAACACCCAGCCACGACCAGGTTTTGTTTCCGTTAAAGTCTTAAAAACAGATATGTGTAAAAAAGTACTTCAAGTTTTCGGCAGCATAATATCTGTGAAGCACAAGAGGCGACTAACTGCGTGCTGTGTTGCCACAATGGCCATGAAAAACAACACCGTACATTTTCGCCTTCGATTTCGCTTCTGTTACGCTCGTTACGAGAGAGTAAGAGAGTAAGTTTTTATGATGTTGCTGTAAAGGGCAATAGATTCAAGGCCAAATGAGACGTTTAAATGAAGTAAGGCATGTGTTAGAGTAGAAGCCGATATCGTAGGACAGTATGGGACACTATATCCTTTTGCATTGTTGAAGCGCTAATGGTGTGAACTGGAAATACTAGTGAAATTCGTAATCGTACTTTGTACTGTGGTAATGAGAGGGACTGACTTTCTTTCGGGCAAATATTACAAAATTTGTGTCACATCATGTAACAAAAAATAAAGTCAAACAATGTATTATTATCACTATACCTATATGTGACTATTTGGAAATATAAATAAAAAATATGATAACATATTTTTTGTATGAGGTGTTTGACTTCATAATTTCAATAAAAAAATTTAATATACTATTAACATTTTATAACTTAACTGATAAGTAGAGATGATGGTTTATCGCGAGAAAACTTACTGTTTGTTGGGTTGGAACGTATACTCAGCTTATCAAAAGCTCACTGGCTTTTTCCTTTACGTGGAACTGTTACTCTATTTGAATGAGCCAATAAGAATACCGCTATTGTAACATTTAATGCTTGGTACTGGTCTGCAGACAGCTACGAAGTGTCAGACGGGTATCACCCTGCAATACATGTTGCGAGGTCTACAGTATTTTGAAGGCTATATTGGCACAAAATATTTTCTTGATATTCCATCATATCTACTTATCAGATAATCACCTGTACAGCTTCAGTAGTGTGTATTCTTAAATCACGATTACATTTCAATTTTCTAATCTGCATGCAAAACTAAAACCTATGCTAGGTGCATGAATTACATCACATGCAAATATTCTAAAATGTATGTCTATATGTAAGGAACCTGTAAGGAATCTCTGTTTAATTGTTTTGTATCCACTTGTAAACAACCCCAGAAACCCAATTACGAACTGAGTAAAATTCCTTATCCTTCCCCCACAACTAGGGTTACCAGACGTCGGGCAAAAGTAGGACATGTCCTCCTTTTTATGGATTTTTTTGTGTCCGGCAGGAATTTTTTTGATGCTCAAAAATATCCGGCTTTTTAGTAGAATGAGACATTACATACATGAAAGGGTCCCAGAGCAGAATTGATTCTGTGTTAGCAAAACTATTTTGCTCCATCTGAATTTAAATTCGAGAAAAGTAACTGAATATTTATGCATTAATGCGGTGCTGATTTAACAACCCATACTTGTTCATAGTGTCTGAAAAATTTCGAAGAGGAAATTCTTTCAAATCAATGGATTGTAAATGTAGTCTGAGTATGACAATTTTTCAAGACTCGGAAACTGCAAGAAATATTTAATGTGCTAGAACCAAGCGGAAGTATTTATTCGAAATGTCATTGCTTCTCATGCAATCGACATTGTTGTTGAGACAATTTAAATTGGATGTATTTCATGTTTTGGCGTCGCTACAGATGCCAGCAATCATGGATCTATGAAAAATTTACGGTTCTTATTCAATGTTCTGACTGTCCTCCTTTTTTGTGAAACGTCCTCCTTTTTTGACATGAGTGTCCTCCTCTTTTATTCTCAGTGTCAGGTAACCCTACCCACAACCCACCCTAAATTTACTTGCACAGTTTCTGTTTTCTGTATGCGAGAATAATGCTCTTTGAAAAATTCAATAAATAAATACAATTAATATATACTACAGAGTTTTTTGCTAAAATTGTCCAAAGAGCAATGTTTACAGCAGAAGTAACAGCGCTCCTATCGACGGAAGCTCGACTCGTACATGTCTAATTTTTTTTTTTATTATCGTACATAGTCGTTTAAGGGAACTGGCGAATGGAAAGCAGAAAAATTGTTCAACTGCACGGGGTGACTTGTAGAACGGCCAGTGTAGTTACCTGTCTGAAGTTATATGACCTGACAACCACATAAGTAGCTGTAACTGCATTTACGAGGATTTTACAACACTCTTTCAGAACGCCTGTTCGGAAGCACGTATTTTATGTCATATCATTGTCAATGAGAGAGAGAGAGAGAGAATGAAAATAAAACCTGAACCGTATGACTAGAGACCTGAAAAATTCGCGTTTCTATTGGTTCCAAGCTATAATTCCAGCAACTGTAAGTTCGTGCCACTTTCGCAATTGGCTCGTGACTTATTTGACACTTCCTGTAAGTCACTGAAGCAATAGTACAGAAGCAACTAAATGCTGATCCATATCAATACATCATCGAGCAACCAGTGAGCAGATAATGTCTGCTTGAATACACAGATGTTCTTGGAAGTTAACCTACAGGTCAGTGAACCCGAGAATTTTTCCCGTCTCTACTAACGACTTGAAGTACTTGTATTACTTATCTGACCAATCAGTAGGGGCAGGAAATCTTTGCAAAACGAATTTTGTACAACTTAGTTTCAGTGGCTCACACGCACACCTGCACCTCTGCTTCGTGGTCAGTGATTGGATGTTTTGAATTTCAGAGTCTTGGAGTTCTGTCCACAAATCACATACATATGATGTCGAAGTTCACTTTTTTATGACTGGCACATTCAAATAAAAGACGACACTGCACACATACACCCAGCCAATAACCACAAAGTGAGAATCTCAGTCTACACGTAAGGTACTGTAAACAAAGTGGAATAAAAATCTTTTCATGAAAACTTCCAGCCTCGATAGTTTCTATCAAAATTTTTCACTTCAATACAAAACACCGTTTCACTCCAAGCAACTACTGATTGGTCAAATCATTAATCTAAAAACTTGAAGTCATTAAGTAAAACTTTTATTTTCATTTTCTCCGTCACTGATAATGACACGACATAAAACACGTGCTCCCGAACGGGTGTTCTGAAAGTGTGCAAAGAACTTCTCAAGTCCTCACAAACTCATCATAAATGCAGTTACAGTTACCAATTTTGTTATCAGGACACTAACTTCACGCAGGTATTTTTTTGGTGAACTTCCTCCTTAAGGGTCGGTTGCAGTCGCCATACTATATTGTTTTATTTTTCGCTTTTATGAAAATTTGAGAAGAAAATATGGCATTTGCGATTGTTGCACAAATTCTGCTCAGCTTGCGCTGCAGTATGGGTATGGTAGTTGAACTTTTAACGTGTGTTTAAGCCACAATCAGTCCGGCAATTTTATAGGCTTAATTTCTCTGACTGATTGCAGCCTAAGTATTAGTTAAAAGTTAAACTGCCATGCCCGTGCTGTAGTGCAAGGAAAATAAAATTTGCTACAACTTCGTAAGTAATTTTTATTTAATTCTCAAAATTTCATGAAAGCAAAAAATACAAATATACAATATGGCGACTGAAACCGAGCCTTAAGGCCGTGCTAGGTAGTTTTTTTCCACATTTATGCAAAAAAAATTAACGGAAAGCTATGAGAAAAATATCAGTACCAAGAGCAGGCATACGATGCACAATTCTATGCGGGGGTTTTGCAAAACAATGCACCGTCCGTTCGGAAAATATTACTTTGCTTGATTTTGATTTCTTTTCATAGCGAAATTGGTGATACTTAGGATGTAAAAGTCTAGAAAATTATGGGGTTTATTGCTACGAACAATTAGGCACAAATTACGATAAATTTGTGACGATAAATTATAGGTATTCTTAGATGTTTTATTTCTGAAATCAGTATAAAAGTAGCCTACTGGGCGTGGCCGATGGCGGCAAGGGGGAGAGAGCCGAGGCAATGCATCGTGTTGAGAGCGGGGCTATAGCAGAGACTGTGTTGTGGCGCAGGTTCGCAGTGTTCGCGCTCGGCTCCAGTGCCTACCCCAACTTCTGCGCCTTCGGCAAGTACGTGGACAACCTGCTGGGGGAGCTGGGAGGAGAGCGTCTGCTCAAGATGGTCCAGGGAGACGAGATGCTGGGCCAAGACCAGGCCTTCCGCAAGTGGGCGCCCGACGTCTTCACGGTCAGTATCCTCACACTATACTCGCCATACGGTAACTTGATACTTTCTGGAAGCCCTAGCTTGGATCTGTTTTCACACCAACTATGTATCCTTCCGCCAAACGTCAACAATAACATTGCCAGGTTGACGGCTGCACTGCCAGCCGACGTACATTGTTCATCCACCGCCTCTAACTACGTCACATCTAAAACATAGAAATATGTGCTGAATGTAAATATACATTTTATTCCGTTTCCTGTAAATGAACACATTGTGTACATATTCCGTTCAACGATTTCCAATATTTTTAGCCGCTGTTCATATACAGAAGAACTATTTCTACATCAGTGGCAACCCAACAATCCTCCAACCATCGTATAACAAACGGGTTTTACTCACTTTTAAAATAATTCTTACGAACAATTTTCATACTCGCAGACGTGTAACAATAAAAAATTAATGCATTTATACTCTGTTTAACATAAGTTTGGATAAATTTTACAGAAACTTATGGGCAGTAATTTTTTAGTATTTTGCGATTTGTTGTACAATGCAAGACGTTTTTAGCTCTAAAACGAATCTGAAATGTCAATTTCAGCATTTGAACTGCAAAATATGTCTTGTGTAGTGATAAAATAACAAAATATTACAAATTATTGACCATAAGTTGCTGTCAGATTTATCCAAACTTATATGAAATGGATTATATTTAGCTCACCTTATTGCCTTTTCATTTGTTTGCACAGTTGTATGGTAATAACGGAAGTATTCTTAGTAATTTTTTTTTAACAGTTCTTTTCTAAAAGTATTAACTTACCGTACAGCGGGTATACACTACGTTGTCCAGCAGAACCATCAGCCCGCATATTTAGCGAAAGAAAAAACTCCCAAGTTCATGTTAGAATCCACTGTCCTGTATGTATGCTCAAAGCCCCGTGTATACGTTCATTGTCTGTTGTTCCACTGAATAGCAGCTGGTTGACAAATGGTCGAGACTTCAATATGCATATGACAGTTAATTCTAACAGGCAAGTAATTGAATTCGCGAATTTTTCTTTTTCTTACGCATATTCCACTGTAGAGTAAAATATTTAAAGGATGTAAGTGCCAAAATTATACTTCCGATTGATCGAGGGAAGAAAACGGCACTGCAAAAACGTATGAAAGATACGGTCTGCTGACGTTCAATATAAACTATTAAGGAAATGATGGGACCTAAAATCATAGATTAGTACACCGACAATAATGATATTTATTTTTTATTTTACAGCGTGGTTAGAGCCACAAGTTTGTCGCGTTAAGAATTTTTGCATAATTTTTATTGGCAAATTGCCTTTGTTCAGACACATCTTTCAGTTGACTGCACCAATCAGGATAAGGTTGACTCCGTACGTCTGTGGTTTGCCTGTAGAAACCCAAAACAAGTGAGAATTAAAACATTAAATTACTGGTCACGAAGCAGAGTTAGAAGTGCACTTATGACAGTTGAATCAAATGATGCAAAAACATTTCCGCCACAAAATCGTAGCTCCTTTCAGACCTGTATTATTTTTCTACTTTCCTGACAAAAATACTGAAAGAAAAAAAATAGTTTTATTTTGTACAGAATCCAACAGAAGGCACCATGTGCAAAACCACAAAATATGCATACAAAACTGTACCCAAAATTTTTTATTGCTGTTATTACAATTTTTATAAATTAATGGCCTTGAAATTTTTTTGAATTTTAATGGTCACATTTGTGTCCGCCAGGTCTGAAAAGATATCAGGTATAACGACTGATCTCAGAAACTAGGGATTGTCACTGATCGCGGGGAAAGGTGGCTGTTTGCTAGTCTTCAATGTAACGTTTTTTATTTATGGCGCCATTTTTCTTATTTTCGTTAGTTCCTATTCGTATACTAATTCTGGTGCGCTACCACCGAACGTTTGTGATTCGTCTACTCTGTGCCACACAACCAACGTCCAATCCTAAAAGACGCAGAGCGCAACGCTCATTTGGAGGAAACACTGGCAGAAAAGATTCCCGCAATTTTCTACCGTATCTATAGAGCCCACGATTTTTCGCGAAAAGAATTCTGCAACAGTATATTTCAATACCTTATGTGCACATATGAAGCTGTGCTTCGTGGTTATTGGCAGAATGTATAATTGCACAGACGTGGCTCATTTGACTGTGCCAACAGGAACAAGGTTACTGCGCCACCACACATCTGTGATCTGCGGGTAGAACCCTAGACACTGAGAGCTAAGAACAGCCAATCACTAGGGACACTGGTTTTTCGCGAAAAGAATTTTGCCCTCACTTTGTTTCAGTGCTTTACGTGCACATCTGCAGTTCTGCTCCGTGGTCAGTGATTGGATATTTTAACTCTCTCGAGCTTTGGAATTCTACCGGAAAATCATAGCCGTGAGGTGTTGCAGAGACTTTATTGTAATTGGCTCAGACAAATGATACACGGCTCTTCATATAGACACGCTGCCAACAATCATGAAGCAGAATTGCAGTTGTGCACGTAAGGTACTGACACAAAGTGGGGCAAAATTCTTTTCGCGAAAAACCAGGGTCCCTACCAATCACTGACCATGAAGTAGGGCTGCATGTGTGCACACAAGGCATTGAAACAAATTGTTGCAGAATTCTTTTCGCGAATATTCGTGGACTCTACATATCTTAACATAATTAGAGACCGGAAACATTTCATGGGTTTACTAACCAAGCAGTCAAGAGCTGTTCATTGTTTGCTCGCATACAGTGATACCAACGAGTGGGCCTGCACTTAGTTGCTTCGTTAGTATTGACTCTGCGTACTCTAAGTGGTGACAAATATTTCTAAGGCCAATTGCGAAAGGGTACGAACATGCAACTTTTCGTATTCTAGCTTGTACTCAAAATAAAACGCGAAGTTTTCAAGTCCCTGGCGGTAATCAATCCAGCCAATCAATATAAAAATCATACACTGACTGTGGGGTAGTTATGCATTAACAGTGACGTTTCCATGTCTCGGCACTAGCACAAGGTGTGCTGTAATAGCAAGTTTCAAATTGTGTTTCTGAGATATTAAAAAATGCTATAAATAATAAAATCCAGTATGGTGACTGATATCGAACCTTAGACATTAAAAATAGCAAAGAAGTTGTCTACTATACTGTTAGATAGTTACAACTTTGAAAAAAAATGTAAAAGGGTTTTAATTTTTAAGCCATTATAAACACATTTATCAATGATATATATATATATATATATATATATATATATATATATATATATATATATATATATATTACTTTTACTGCGGTGTCACCGCGCCTAGTATCGCCTCAAGGGTTACCTCTGATGTTAAAATGAGCTTCCTGGCTGAAAAACCGTTATCATCATCATCATCATCATCATATTATGTGCGGACGACAACTCTCAGGTCAGGTCTCGTCTCGTACCAATTTCTCTCACCCCTCCCCCTGGCTTAAACTGCACAGTTTTGTGAACTGCACGGGGATAGTGCAGGCAGGACGAGAACTTTTATGTATATTTAGTCTCTCTACGCTATGCAATGTGACGTGGAACTTGCTTATTGAGGTCCCCTGCTAGGTGAGAATTAATTTTAATGGGAAGATTTGTGCGTAGCAGGCATAAAGTAATATATTCCGATGCGCTAATATTTCTCCGCTGGAGTTAAGGTCGTAGAAGATGCAACTAGGCTTCGGCGGTTTTGTAATGTGAAAGTTTGAGCAAGCAGCAGTAAACCAGCGACGCCCTGGAGAAAACACTGTTGCCTGTATTATGAAAGAAATTATGGTGAGACCAGGTTGGTAGGAGCACATACCCAAGGGATATTTGACAGGTGCTTGTGTTGGCCTGAGAGGCCTTGGAGTAGGCATGTTCTGTTGATGTAATGTGTCAATACGAGGACTGGAGACGAGGGCATATGCCGGGTGTTCACGAAAGTATAATACAAACTTTGCGAGATGACTCCTTGTAAAAAAGTGAGGTAAAGTTATTCAATGCCAGTTTTAGGTTGACGCAAATCGTAGGGCAGAAATTTGCGACTGAAAATTGACATTGGAAAAACAACATTTGCTAGAATAACAAATAGTGAAATTAATTTCTCAGTATACAATAATTACAAAATCAACAATCTTTAAAAAGAAAATGGTTTCGAATACAATCATCCCCAGTAGATAATTACGCTCTTTGAGACTTTTTTCGCATAGAATTTTTTTACCATTGCAGTTGACTATTAAATGACACAGTTTGTAGCAGGTAGCTCCAATGAACAAAAATATCGTCTTGACCCAACACCCTCAAGTTAACCGTTTTCGAGAAAATGGAAGTAGAAAATGTGAGACCTTACTGGTAGCCAACAAGCTATACACATGAGGTTCGAGCAACCTCATTATTCAATGAAGATGAAAGGTATTCGAAACAATTTTCTTCACATATGCAGATCTTGTTATTATTGAAGCGCACCCGGAATATTATTATTTATTTCTCCTTACTTTTCGTTATTTTTACAAAATATGTTGGTTTTCAATGTCAAGTTTCAAGCTAAAATTTCTCCTTGCGACAGCAAAGAACATGTACTACGTAAATTTACCTCATTTTGTAGAAGGAACCGTCTGGCAACATCTTTAACACACTTTCATGAATGCTCTGTATATCCGCGTAGTTCACTCGACCTGCACGGTTTCATCGGAGATTCTTGTCCGTTCACTTGGCTGAGTTTTCCTTCGGTGCTTGTGCCGGAACAGCGTTGGAACAGTTGAATAGTTAGCACTGCTCCGTGTACCAGTTAGCTGGGACAAATCTACGGCAGTGATCACGCGAACTGCTAACGGAGTTCGTCGATCTGTACGAGAGCTTTCTGGATTTGAAGCGAGTGAAAGCAAAAGATTATAAAAATAATAAAACAAGACATCCTGACTTATGAGTCTTTGGTACGAAATTACGCACAGATAATTTCGCCACACCTCACGAAGGTAACCATACAATACATTCAAATATGAAATTTTGTTTCTTTTTAGCAGACAACTCTTTTTGCAGCAAAAATTGCAAACAAAGACCACAATAACACTTCTTTGACGTGTTTCACAACACTCATGGTGAAAAAAAAAAAAACCTACAAACTGTGTAGTTTGGACAAGACTAAATTGCAACGAGTTGTTTGTATTGTTTTGCATGCTCAGGCAAAACGTTGTGTGTGGACTGGCCACAAGAGAATCCGTTGAAAGAATTTGAGACTGTTTGTATACATATAATGAAAAAATGTATGAAGTATTTTATCAAATAATGTATAGTTCGCCTGCAAACATATTAGGGTTAATTTTGGCTTCTCTCCATAAAAAAAAAACTTTAAATTCTTGTGTGGAATTAAAAAATCCGTGGGGTTTATTGCTATGAAAAAAATTGGGCAAAAATCAGTATATAGTCTAGAAGACTGTAGTGATTCTTCGGTTTTGATATTACGTAACTTAAAAGAAAAAAGAAAAAAAATATATATATATATATATATCGGACATCACGCATGACCTTAAAGTGTTCAACCAGATTTAAAGCAACTTTTTTTTATAGAAGACCATTTAAGATTAGCTTAATAAGGCATGTTCGGCAATGGTTGTGTTGCTATTGCTTATTTAATATAATAATACGAATATCAGAAGAAAATCACCTCTTTACGAAGGAATACTAATGTATGAACCTTACATGTAAACAAGAATAAATTAAAAAAGCAAGATAGGGGTGAAGGAAGTGAATAATGAGCTTGTGTTACAGACGGCGTGCGAGACATTCTGTTTGGACGATGACGACACAATCTTGGAGGCGACCAAGGCGCTGAAGGTACCTACATTGTCAGCATCTACCGTCCGCTTTGTTGAGGCCAAGGCACAGCCGCTCGCTGAAGGTACCACCACACACACTTACAACTTCTTATACTTCGTTTTAATTTATACTATTTATTTATATTCTAAGCGATACTTATATCGGAACAATTTTGGACGTTCAAGTGGCAAGAATGCATACTTTTTTATTTGTACGTCATAGGAAGTGTTAGTTTGGTGACATTACTTCAGACTACTTATTAACTTGTGAAAATTTTTTAACTTTCATAGTCTTCCCGTAGCGGTATATCAATGTCAGAATTTGCATATCAAAGAAACATATAAATAACAAAAACCAACTGTCTAACTCGAATGAAATAATTAAAACGAGATATTATGGACCACATGCTAAAATATTTAAAAACAAACAACGAAATCCCTTTGCATTAAAAAAAAATTCTAAAAATGAACACAATTTTCTTTACTTACAGGAATTTAAAAATAATACAATGTGATTTTGTAGTGCAATTTTAAATCTTTTGGCATGTGGCTCATACTATCTTAATTTTAGTGTTAATTTTTTCGTTCGAGTAAATCAGTTGATTTTTATTATTTGTATATTCGTTTGACTTTGGCATGCTGCTAAGTGAAGACTACGAAAGCTAAAATATTTTCACAAGTGGAAAATGTAATCACAATACATGTTTACAAAAGTACAAATATAAAAAATGAATTTTTTAAACTTGAACGTCCTTAATTTATCTATAACTGTGCAGTAGCATAAACATTGTCCCGAATGGAAAGCTCATAGTAAAGTTATGATGATGTAAATTTTAAACTTACATTTGCTAGATTCGAATATTTATAAAAATATTTAATACTGTGTGCATAGAACATTGTTATCGATCGAATTTCAACTACCTTAAACAAGAATAATTATTACTTAAACCTCGTAATAAAAATTGCACCTGAAATTCCCAACGAGAGTATCCCACTTTCTAAGGTTTTAAAATAATTTCTTTTATATGCTGTTACTTCGTAAACAGTTTTTAAAAAATAGTTGTACGTCGCATTAATGAAATTAAGATAATGCTGGCTTACACATTTGAGGACATGGGTCTAATTTTCGCCTGGAGAAACTACATGATAAATAGCTAAGGAAACACGAAACTAGACTGAAGAATGTAATCACGGTGCTCTAGTTTATTTTGTTGTATTGATTACATTGCTTTTTGTAAACTGTATAGATAATAATTTAAAAACGTACCGTAAGCTTACTGTTACGGTTATTAATTGAATCATTTACTCTGGATACATTACCTCACACATTTTGTTGTAAGATTTAATCGTTACATAAAAGTTTTACAGAACTGCTTTTTAAGCGGAAAATTTCTGTTTAAGTAAAACATAGTTTCGGATTTAGACACAACAAATAATAAATTCATTACAGATTGAGTATCCTATAAAATAATGAATGATAGGCCTACATGGAGGCAGATCCATAGATTGGACACGTTACTCCTCTCCGTATAGTGTTTGGCTCAACTCTGAATAAAATGAGATTATTCATGAAACTTAGCATATTTTATTAATGCTGCATTATGGTGTAGATTACTTATAAAAATTAAAGTTAAAATATTAGCACGCGTTGCTCCCTTACTGTAGTGACATTAGCAAGTAGAACATAAATTTATTGCTCATTTCATGAGTTACTGAGACGTAGCATAATAATGTATTGCTACTAGCTAGATCCATTTGGCGTAATTGACTGACAAACTTTTCTTTTCATTAATTTTTGATACTGAATATCAAATGAGGAAGTTTGGTTTGTTTTTGTTGCAGCACTCGCGAAATGTCACAACAAAAATATAACGGAAAACAAAGTCGCAGGAAAGAAAAACTTGCATGGAGATAATGCCAGGTAAGTTTTTTTAATATTATACATTTGTTTCAGGAAAGAAAAAATTAAACACCAAATCAAATACATCGAATGTGCACAGATCTTTAAATATCACGATTGTTGACTCTTTCTGGAAGGTTTCTGCGGCAGTTGCTTATTAAAGGATGGCTTCTGAGTTTTAGTCGCGTCACTGTTGTTTCTCTTACCGACATTTCGGGAAACATTGCAGCCTCCATCTTCAAAGTGAATTTGCAGCAGCATTAAACTGTTATCCCCTGAAGATTGAGGCTGCAATGTCTTCCGAAACCTAGGGCGGGGGGACAAGAGGCGCGGCTACATTCCAGAAGCCAATATCTCATAAGCAATGCAATTATTTTTATTGTTTTATTAAAATCACGTTGTTCGAATGCATGGCTCTGTGGTTAGATTTCGTGACCACGGGTTCTGGGCAGTATGCGAATCATTAAAAAAAAAAGGGGTTGGGGGATGCTGAGAAATTCCTCTTCTCATAATTTTTTCCTTGTCTCATGTCATTAAAATTCTTACCCTGATAGGGAAAGTGATTTACCCCCGCCTCCTTTTCTGAAAAATTATAAATTTTAGAATTTTTTTTGGCAGAACGCTATTTTCTGTAACTAAATATTTCTACAGTTTTTCATTAAATTATGACAAGCGATTTTACTATGTCGATAAAAACATTACTTTTGTTTAAATAATGTTTAAAAACCTTATCCTCCAAAAAAAAAAACTTAAGATTTTATTTATTCGTCTTTGTAAAATATTATACTCAATACAAATTTTCTGTGTAAAAAAATTTACGTTTTCTGCTAGCGATATGTGCTGTACTTATTTTCCGGAAAAAATACCTCCTCCCCCTTCATAGCAATGGCAAAGTACCGCAGTCTCACCTTCACCTAATAGCTCCAGATGTTCCTCCTGAGTCCGTCATCTTCCAAATAAAAAAATGGCAATGGCGTAGTAAAAAATGCATGTTAAGGGCTTGTTCCCGAGTTTTTTTTCAGACTGGTGCCAATAACTCAAATGTTTTGTACCCAAAAGTTCTGAAAAAATTTGAGTCAATGTGCAATCACACGATGCACAATACTGTGGACGCGTTTTTTAAAATAATGTACCATTCGCCAGCAAAAAATAATTTCCTTAATTTTTGCTTATTTTCACGACGAAAAACGTGGTGCTTTGGGTAATAAAATCTAAAAAAAAAAACCGTTCAGTATAATTCTACAAAAAAAAATTCAGCTACAAATTATAACATATAAGTGTCAAAACTGTGCAGCGAAATTTTGATACGAGTATTAGGTAGCAATAAAAAAAATATTTTCGAAATCACTGCAAAACTCGGTAACAAGGCCTTAAACGGTTCATCACAAGAGACTAGAAGTTTTCACTTTGTTTCAGTGCCTTACGTGCACACCTGAAACTCTTCTTCATAGTCAATGAGTGGACGTTTTTAACTATCAGAGTCTAAGGTGTTCTATAAACGGTTCGGGATAAAGTGGGCACTCAAAAATTCCCTGCTAAATTTATATTTTCAGCCAATTTGTATCTTTGCGCGTGTAACGGTTAGCGATGGGAAATGTCTAGCCTCTCTGGAAACATCACTTAATGCTTGCGCGTGTAAGATAAATTGTGCAGTCGGTAGGACAAATTTGGTAGTAAAATGTTTACGATTTATATAAAACTTAATTTTATCGATTTGGGTTGCTTTTCTTTCAGTATTTTTATATTTCAATATAAAATTGCCTAATTTCACTGCCAACCATACAAGCAGTAAGGTAACTAGAGTTAATTGAAAATTATATGGAGTAACGGCTAGTGTTATTTTTCAAAGGTTAAATTTTTAGTGCTCATTCAACAAATCACAGACGTGTGGGATTACAGTAACTTAAGTTTTGACTGGCTCAGTTGAGAGAGAGAGAGATATCTCTACAGTGCCAATAATTAGAGGTACGTAAATTTCGCAGATACCTGCCAGGTCAGGTTGAACGCCAATTATGTATACTTCATTGTCATGTCCGTGATTTGCTGGCGGCTGTTACGAAACGCGTTTGACTACTGCAAGCCAGTAGTAAATAAAGAAATAACGCAAAGTGCTATCGCTTGCTACCTGCTTGTACGGTTATAAGCCAATAGATAGTCGATTAAGGCCAGTGGGTGTATAGGACTGACAAGTCTAGGCTGCTGCCAGATGAATCCGCGAAATTGACGTACCTCTACCAATAATCATGACGCAGAACAATAGATGTGTACGCAAAGTTTTGAAACGAAGTGGTGCAGCAATATTTTTCACTAATGGAGTGAGATGCGTGTGTTTGCAGCCGGACGACGATACTGGTTGAGGTGGAGAGCGAGCTGGACTACCAGCCAGGAGACCACGTGGGAGTGTTTGCAGCCAACAGCAGGGAGCTGGTGGACGGCATCCTATCCCGCCTGCAGACCACTGTAGATCTTGACTGCCCCGTACAACTGCAGCTACTCAAGGACACCCGCACACCCAACGGTCAGTGCCCGCTGACACTCCAACACGTCTACCAACTTCTCATTGTTACTAGGGCGAGGAAGAATTCACGAGTACAGTGATCTGTATGTTAGAATCCAGTAATTGTATACACTCATACCCCGACTATTTGTTCGTTAGGAGCTACTTAGTAGAAACGTTGACAATGGACGAACAGACAGAGCTTGAGTATGCATAAGGCAACGAATTCTAACATGTGGGTCAATGAACTAGAGACATGTATTATAAGTAGAGATGATGGTATATCGCGAAAATATTTTGTGCCAACATACCCTTGAAAACACTGTAGTTTCTTGCAGCATGTGTGATTGGCTGATGTACGTCTGACACAATAAAGTTGTCTGCAGCTCAATAACAGGCATAACGCATTACAAGAGAGTGAATCTTATTGGCGCAGTCGAATTGGGTAACAGTTCCACGTAAGAGCGAAAGCCAGTAATCTTTCGATAAGCGAAACGTGCGTTGAAACCCAGCAAACAGTCAAGTTTTCCCGCGATAAACCATCATCTCTAATTATAAGTAGAGACATGCAAAATTCGCGTTATTTTCTGACAGCTGACAAGACTCCAAGTGACTATAGGCTTGTTCGACGTCTCCCACTGGCTGATACAGTCGGGACTTGCCGCGGAGAATGCTTACACGGTAGAGAGGCCAATCTCTGTACAGACTTAACACACCTAGATGACAACACAAAAAAAGTTCGTGGCCAATTAAGTCGCGGATTATGCCCTGTAATGTATAGGAAAGTGAAATTTAGTCTGCTACGAAATGATAACGCGAATTTCGCATTTCTCTAATTATAAGTATTATAAGTAGGGACCTGCAAAAGTCGTGATATTATTTGGCAACAGACTAGACTTCACTGGCAAGTATACAGGATGCATCAGTACAGCGGTTACAAACTTTCAGGAGAGATAGAGAACACCCAGACGATTGGAAAGCTCATAACTACGGGCAGAAAAATTTCGCCGATTCAATGACCTGCATGTTAGAATGCATTGTCCTGTGCATACTTGAGCTCCGACCATTTGTTCACTAGCTGCTATTCAGTGGAACAGCGGACAATAAACAAATAGACGGGGCTTGTATATGCATAGTACAATGGATTCTTAGCCTGCAGCTCATTGAATCCGCGAAATCTTCCGGCCCCTACTCATAACAATGCATGATAGGAAGAGCGCTTTCTTGCGGCACAAAAGACAAGAAAGAAACGACACGAACAAGAGGAGTAAACATGTTTATTATTCTTAATACAGAAAAAAAAATTAAGAAAAAAGAACATAAAGTGACATCGACCGTCATCATCAGCCAAAGACTTCCTTGCATTTTTGCTGTGTTAGGATTAATAAACATGATTTCACATCTTGTTCGTGTAATTTCTTTCTTGTGTTTTGTGTCTCAGGATAGTGTTTCCAACCATGCATTGCATGTGATTTCCAACCGTCTAGGTGCACTCTATCTGTCCTGAAAGTTTGCAACCGCTGTACTGATACATCCTGTATTCTAGAGTGCAATATGCTATTCTATTGATCACTAGCCTCTATGTGATATCAGTTATTCTACGATAGAACTGTTAATTGTTAGGCAGAAGTGTTCTTGACCGCAGGCCACGACATTGTCGACAGACGGGAAACATCAAACGAGCATAAACTCGTTTGGAGTCTAGTCTGTTCGCAGATAATAACGCCAATTTTGCACGTCTCTCATTACTAGTAGAGATGATGCTATCGCGAAAACTTTTTGTGCCAACGTAGCCTTGAAAGCGCTGCAGTTTCTTGCAACATGTATGATTGGGTGATATACGTCTGACACAACGTAGCTGTCTGCAGACCAATAACATACAAAAAATATTATAATAGCACGATTCTTATTGGCTCAGTCAAATAGAGCAACAGCTACACGTACAAGCTAAAGCCAGTAATCTTCAGGTAAGCTGGACGTGTATTGAAATCCATCAAACAGTCAACTTTTCCCGCGATAAACCATCATCTCTAATTATTAGATATGGTGGAAAATCGCAAGATTCTTTCATGCTACCGTTTTCAAACTTGTAAAATAGTGCACCTTGTATGCTTGAAGGATGGTTATGTAGATGTTTAATGACTAGGGAAAGGAGAAATTCACGAGTTCAGTGACCTGCATGCGAGAATCCAATGTCCTATGCATACTCAAGCCTCGTCTATTCGTTCGTTGTCTGTTGTTCTACTGAGTAGCAGCTAGTGGACAAATGGTCGAGACTTGAGTATGCATAGAATATTTTATTCTAAAATGCAGGTCATTGAATTTTCCATCATCTCTACTCATGTGGTACCACTGTTTAAACAAGCATCTAATGAGCAGCTGTTGTCTGCTTCAGTAAACATATATTCTTGGATGCTAGTTTACAAGTTAGCGAACCCGCGTATTTTTCCGGTGCCTAGTTATTTATCATAGAATCGTCAGAGTAATAGAGTTAAAAAAAAAAAAAAAAATCAGTCAAATGTGTGGTTTTATCCCAGAAAAGACAATATTGTCGAATGTCAGGTATTGACATTGTCGACAACACTGCGGTGCAACTCAGAATGTTTTGAAAGTAAATGATGGTGTTGAGTTTCCATTCATTGTGGGGAGACTTGTCAAGGTACTGTATAGCTAACTGCCAGTGTCCACAGCGAGTGTTGTAAGGAGGATGTGTGACCTGTGTGCAGGAGTGGTGAAGACATGGGAGAGGCACTACCGCCTGCCGCCCTGCTCCCTCAGGACCTTGTTCACAAGGTTCCTGGACATCACCACCCCGCCCACCCCCAACCTACTGCAGCAGCTGGCCGCCGCAGCCACAGACCCCGAGGATAGTCGACGCCTCATGAAGCTCGTCTCCGTGAGTATCCCTCTCGAACACGCCGCTATGAAGATTATTGTATTAACGCCAATCCAGAAGGGAAAATAAACATAATTTATATTTGTATGAAACAGTATTAGTTTTTAAGACGTTAGTTGCGAGTATATTACCCTCTTGCAAAAAAAAAAAAAAAAAAAAAAGCTCAGCCAGTTTTTCCATAACGGCATTTCAAAGTCAACATTAGCATGTTTTTAGTTCGTACACCCTCCGAAAATCAATTTATATGAGGAAACGAAAATATTCACTGGGGCAATATATGTCAATGGACGTGTGTAAAAACCCAGTCAAACACAATCTTTTGTATTTTGAAAAAAAATTCTGAATACTAATTTTTTTTATGCTATAGTTAGAGATGATGATTTATCGCGAAAATGTTTTGTCTCAATATGCCCTTGAAATCACTGTGGTTTCTTGCAACATGTATGAGACAACGTAGTTGTCTCCAGACCAATAATAGGCATCAAGTATTACAATATCTGGATTCCTATTGGCTCAGTCAAACAAGGTAATAGCTCCGAGTACAAGCTAAAGCCAGTAATCTTCTGGTAAACTGAACGTTTGTTGAAATCCAGCAAATAGTCAAGTTTTCCCGCGATAAACCATCATCTCTAGCTATAGTTAGAAATTGTTTTAAAATACAAAAGTATTTTCTATTGAATTTTTAAATGCTTAAAGGCCTAGCCCGTCAAAAGTACTTTTAATGTGAATTATTTCATTTCAATAAGTTTGGTTGGTTTTCGGGGAGGGGGTGGTTGTATGAACTAAAATCATGCAAATTTTGACTTTGAAATGCCGTTAAGAGAAAACTAGCTGTGTTTTTTTGTAAGTGGATAATGTACTCCCAAGTAACATATACAAAACTAACATTTTTTCATAGAAATATAAACTAAAGATATTTCCCCTCTGGTACGCACTTAAGACCGCGTTCCAATTCACTTTGGAGACGATATTTGGGGTTCTGCGTTTTGTTTGTGTTATGTTTCCAATGGGAACATCTCGACTGTCGGTTTGCCATACTGCCTGGTGTCCCATTGTCGAAGCAGGGCAATTTTTTTTGTTGCTGCGCATTTTAATGGTATATTGTCATAGAGACATCCAAAATTCGCGTTATTTTCTGACAGCTGACTAGACGCCAAGTGACTATAGGCTGGTACGAAGTCTCCCACTGGCCGATATTGTCGTGAATTACCGCGGAGAATGCTTACACGGTAGAGAGGCCAATCACTGTAAAAACGTAACTCACGTAAATGACAACATATAAAAGTTCGTGGCCAATTGAATCGCACATTATGCTCTGCTATGTATAGGAAAGTGGAGTTTAGCCTGCTACCAAATGATAACGCGAATTTTGCATGTCTCTATAGGACGGCAGGCCTAGTTTGCGAATGGTGAACGAAGAATTTGAAAAATGTAAACAAAAAGTTTTATTAAGTTAATCATAGTTAAAACAAAACTATAGGTTATCTCTATTTTTCTGCTTTTACAATATGTCGACAATTTGGAGTTTTGCGCTTCGTAATTAGGAATTTGTAACCTTCGCTAGTTTACAAAACGCAGTACACTAAAATACGTCACAGACTTTGTGCACGAAATCGAATCACGTGACCATTTCTTAAAAACAAAAAGTGCAATTGATATGTTTAGGTACGTTTGCTCAGTCACATGACCAGATTCGCTCGATCACCAGGTTATGTAGAGGTATCAGTCAGGGTCCTGTGACTCATTGGACACTTGAAAACTCTACTTGGGTTATTCTTCGAACGGCTTGAGTTTAAATTTTGCCCTTCGCTGGCTAACCACCTGACTTGAGGCGGCCGCCTTATTATAACCTCTTTTTATATCTCTCCCTTCCCCCTATCTATCTATCTCTTTCTTTCTCTCTCTCTCTGATCACCGTTTCATCAAGTACATTAATGTTTTAACGCTGCTCGAGTAACGAAAGTTGTACTCTACGTTTTTAACACATTACGTAATTATTTGGATCTGAAATACAAGACTGATTTAAGCATCGATATTCTCGAAAATTGTATTGACAAAACAAATATAAATATTAAAAAAAAAAATTGAAATTTGAAAACATTGTCATATAAAACAAGTAAAGTTTACTAACAAGTTACTAAACATCTCAAAATAATTGGTTATGTCATTAGAAATGTGTTAGGTAGATACTAGTTTAAATGTAATGTTATTTCTTGTGGACAATTTCATTTTTAACGATTACTAGTATTGAGCCAAACATTATTTCTCAATTTTGTACCAAATAAAATTTAAAAAAAATCAATTTTTAATAATAAAGAGTATACAGAAAGTTATTTTACACATGCTGTGATATATTTAACAATTTGTCTTTCGTTTCATATCTGAAAATCATGAAATATCCATAAAATCTCTAAAACATTTTTAATCACTTGTACATTCTTCGCCTTGCGTTCGGAGACGATGCAGTTAATGGTGAGAGAACAAGAGTCTGGTTGACTTCGTTCCAGTCCCATATCGCTCGCTCTCCTTGTGTTCCAATTACAAACCATACAAAGTGAATGCACCCTTACATCGTTACAGTAAATTGTTGTTTACATATTTAGCTATGAATATCATTTAATGTTTTTTCAATTCTTTTTTCACGGAAAAGTGCACAACATTTAAACGAATTTATCCATGTTTGACCAATTAATAAATTAATATTGTTAAAAGTCTAAAACATGTTAACATTAATGTGTATTCTCTTCAGTCTTTATGTAAATTATGTGTAAGTACAATGATAAGTTAACGATAAAACAAACTCTTTTTCTTGTTTGTGAACTTTCCCAGAGTAGACCCAAGTGTACGTGTAACTATTTTCGAAAGTAAATAAAGAATACAAAAAGCGATAATACGACGCAATGGTTTTTCCCATGCTTGTGAGTGAATGTTTTGTAAAAGTGATTCATTTGTAATCTACAGCATAGCGTCTCCTTTAACAATGACTGTTAACGACATGTAAATCACGCGATAAGCTGATCGACAAACGTGTTTTACTGAGAGCATATTCTCTCGCAGATCTGACTATTATTGACAATATCCAGCACAAACATTTCTATATTGGTCTTGAAAATAACTATTAATTAAACTATCGGTAAGCTAAATAAATTAGTAATTTGTTATATATCAAGTACTCCACAATACATAAACACTTACATACAGGGCATGCTAATTTAATTTATGTTATGTTAATACGTACAGTCTTCTTTTTCCGAGAGTGAACTGTCTAAAATAAAATTATCAAGCCATCCGTCTTCAAGGGGGATATTTCCTTAGTGATAACATGATATGTGACTAGATAGAAAATGTTAGCCATACACAGTAAAACCTGGAAGTACTCTGAAAGTGGAGGTCTTACTAGAAAGAAATAAAAATGTGTGTGTATTAGCGTTTATATAGTTCTAACTAACGTCCTTGGTTTTCTTTAAGGGAAAATAGGTCGAGAGTGTATTAATGTGGTTTAGGAGGATGGTTCAGTCAAATTTTGATTGTTTAGTTAATTTTTATATCTGAGCGAGGTATGGTACGTTTTGTGGACATACATTGTGAATATTATTTACTGTAATGCAGGTTTTATATAATGGCATGTCAAAGTCCAATTTTGCATAAAAGCGTTTAATATTAGAAACGAATACAATAAAATAATTTGTATTAAAGAACAATGCCATAGGTTACATCAAGGTTTAAAAAACATATTGAATAATTTTGTACTTTTAAAAATTAAAAAAAAAATTAAAATTTAGTACTGTTTTATTGCAAAACAATTCAGTGCGGTTTTATACATACCTTGGCGTAACCCGTGATACTGAACTTCAGTATGAAATACGTCATTTCTATGAGTTGTTTTTCCTTTTATAGTATAAAATATTTTATACAGATTTAGACTTGTGACATGCCACTATACAAAAACAACGGAATTAGACAATTACCATTACAGTAAAAATAGTCACAAGTAAGTCTTACAATACTAACCATATCTCTAATAATATAAAAATCACTAAAACAATTTTAACTGTCGGTGAACCGCCCCCATAAAGATTCGAAACGTAACTTGGGAATAGTTTTACAAGTGTGACATGATTGTGTGACAACAGGAGCCGACGACGTACGAAGACTGGAGGCACTGGCACATGCCCCACCTGCTGGAAGTTCTGGAGCAGTTCCCCTCAGTCCGTCCATCAGCGGCTCTCCTGGCAGCTCACCTATCACCTCTCCAGCCTCGCTTCTACAGCATCTCGTCATCACCCAAAGTACACAATGGACAGATACACCTCACCGTCGCCGTTGTCATATACAACACTCAAGGTCAGTCGACAGTTGTGACGTGCTCTGCTTTACCTCCAAGACTAATATCTAGCTAGGATCATCACCTTTTTACTGTTATTTATTATGGTGTGGCCTTCTTTTCATCCAGGACAATAATCTAATTAGGATCCTCACCTTTTTACTGTTATTTATTATGATGTGATCCCGTTCCCTTCAGGACAAATATCTAGCTGGGTTCATCACCTTATTACTGTTATTAAATATGACATGCTCTTATTCCCCTCCAGGAAAAATTTGTAGCTGGGATCCTCACCCTATTATTGTCATTTATTGTGACTTGCTCTCTTTTCCCTCCATGACAAATGTCTAGCTAGGATCCCCGCCTTCTTATTTTTATTTACTGTTACATGGTCTGATTTCCCTCCAGAATAAATATCTGGGTAGGATCCTCACCTTCTGTTATTTATTAAGTGGTGCCCCTCATTCTCTCTAGGACAAATATATTACCAGGGTCCTCACCTTCTGACTGATATGTTTAATGTATGTTGGCCGTGCACATAACTGTTAAAGGTGAATGGACGTCCAGTTTGGAGTAAGTTGCAGAACACTTTGGTAGCTTCACTGTGCACATAAATTAAATTGTGACCTGTGAGGGAGAGTTGTGGCAGACATACACACTTTCTCTCTTTCGCATTGACCTTATTTTCATTTTAATATAATGGATTCCCGGAAGAATGCTACTGTAAATAAATTAAAAATATTATATGAGTAGGGCATCCGAGGGCTAGGGTACCGCACCCCGAATGCAGACTTATAACTGAGCACACTGTTAAAAATTTCCGTAAATTCACGGAAATATTTACAGAAAAGTACTGTAATTTTACGGAAGTGGCTTCCGTAATATTTTGTTTACGGAAATTTGTCCGTATTGCCAGTTTACGGATGTTTGACCATAACTTTCCATAAATTCATGAAAATATGTTCCTACAATTTAATCACTATGAATCGTGTATGTCAAATACAAAAGTTGTCTAATATAAAGTTGATATCTTACCACTGCGTGGAACTCATTTACTCATAAATTTCCACTGTGGTTCAATGGTTTCCTCGGGTTCAGGACTGGGTGTTTGTGTTCGTCTTGTCTGTGTGCCACACGCCAACGTCCAATTACATCACTTACACGAAACTAAAAGCCACTGGGGATTATATGACATAGACTCATTTAAAGGTGGGAATGTTTGGTGCAGTGACGGGGTGATAGCCCTGCCATTGTATCAAACATTAAAAAAAAATACTGTTAGAGCTTCTGCTTGTCTATTATAAGGTCGTGGGTTCCAATCCCAGCAACTTGGAAAAATTGTTCAGGTTACTAAATAGTGCGTCAGAATCTCTATAACACATAGCTAAATTTAGTATTTCTAGAAAGTGGAGTGCTAGTAGATTACAGAAATTTAAATTTTTTTTTTTTTGCGGAAAACGGATTGCCCGTTATTTTACGGAGGGTTCCGTTATCAAGAAAAACTGAGTGTCCGTTACTTTACGAAGATTTCTGGATAATTTGTTGCCAGTACTTTTCCGTAATTTCACGGAAACTTTTTCTAACAGTGCACCTGTAGGCATCTATTTACAGCAAAGAGTGACATGAAATGTGGTCCTGCAATGTAGAGGCGCAGGAATGAGAGGGACGGGGGAAACGGGAGATCTGCGAGAAAACACGCTGACAAGCGGCATCGTGTGACACGATTCCCACAGGCGAAAACCTGTAACTGTAAATTATAAGGAAACCACTAAAAATAGAAAATTAATCCCGTTTAGAAAGTAACTATGCCAGTTATATCTGCGTTCGTGGTAGTTTATTATTATTATTTTTTTTATTTTTGTTATTGGGGTCATGGTAATATATTATTTGTGTGTGTGTGGGAGGGGGAGGGGTTTGGACGGAGGATTATTATGGCACATTTGGCCGATTATTGTACATATTTCTGGCCGTTTGTAACTCAGGCGCATTTTTTTAAGATAAGTCAGAAAATTCTATTTAGAACCTGTACCATCCCAGATATATACAGTCCTACCTTTGACGTAACCTTGATGCTGTGTCATGTATTTCTAGCAGATGCTTTTTTTTTTTTTTGTAGTTCTCTCATTCAACAAATTTTGTCTCATGTCGAAAATGTCTTCCATCACTTCATGCATCTGTTCTTTGTAATGATTGATTTGAAAATTTTAATTAAGAGTCTTAAATGACAAGGTCAGCTGCTTTATTTAATTGTTTGTTATTTTTAGGTGGGAAAGGCCCCAAACATTATGGTGTCTGCTCCAACTACCTAAGTGATATCAGCATCAACGAGAATATCTATATGTTCGTACGAAGGTAAGTTTTTAATATTTTTGTTAATTATTTACTAGAGAATGATACTATCATATTTTCTTTGTGTGTATTATATGTATAGTAAAGTGAATCTAGAAGCAACACAAAGAAAATAATAATTATTTGGAATAGTTCGAGACCAAAATAAATGTTATAAGTAAATATCTTAGACAGCTTATTTAATTTTTGTCCTTGCCATATGTTTATAGAAATAATAACGGTTGTAAAGTTATTTACAGACGTCAGCAACATATGTGAGTTTTCTGTAAAGTACCTACAAGGTTTTGCACAGAAGTTTTTTTTAATGTTCTCCAGGAACGCTATTTCTTCTGTGAAGAAACGGGTTTATTTAATTTTCCATTATCAGCACGTATACATATATGTATATAAAGTAAACATAAGTATTTATTTGGTTGTACAGTCTCAGGAAAATAAGGTATTTATAACTGTCAAAGTTCTGGAAACCTATGTGTACATGTAGTCACACACACTAATATATATATATATATATATATATATATATATATATAAACCACAATAAAAGACAATAATTTATAGCAAACTAAAAAAAAGCCAAATTTACCGATGCTTATGCAAAAACGCTGTATTTTAATTTAACCTGATATACATTTAAAGTACAAGTTAATGTTAACTTATTTAAATTAGTATTGTGGTTTTTAATACACAATAAATAACAATATGTAGCTACCGGAATTATATGGAAACTTTGTTATTCGACCTTGTGATTATTTTAAAGAACACCAACACCTTATTCATAGATTAGAAATTGTGTCTGAATTTTGCATTGCGTAGCTGATTCAAGTGAAAAACTCACAAATATATCATACACTAAATTTTAAAGCTTTGGTGAGTTCATATAGGAGAAATTAATAAACGCTCATGCGAAGAAACGAATACTGTCTTATTTAGATTACGAGTACACGCTGATATTACCCAAAGGTAGATCACAAAACTCGAAAGATGATGAACTAACCCTTGCCAGGACGAAGTCAGGGGAAACCCTATGGAGGTCCGTGTCTATTCTGACGTTCAAATCTATCCTCGAAGCTTTGTATAGGGGCGAAATACTAATCGATTCATCTAGTAGTTCCCTCAGAAGTTATCCTTAGGATAACTAGAACTCGGAATGTAATATAACTTCAATAATCACGACAGTTCTCTAAACAGGAAATACATTAGATTTTTTCCTTACCGACACCAGAGCAACTAGCAGTAGAAATTGCCATTTTTTTTCAACTAATAACTTGAGCTTTCTAACACATATAATTATTCTTAACCTAACCAACACTCGTGTACAATATTGGCTTTGCATTATTTCTTTGAGGAATCTATATATTATATATGCGGTAAAAAAAAAAATCATGTCACGCTCAGAAATAGTCGTAGTGAAGAGACTATATCTAAATTGAATACAAATAACATTTTCATAATTTAAATCTTATTTTATCCAGATAACACGTTTCTAGTGGACGACTATGATGGAAGGACCAAGAGATATGACTAGAGAGGATGGTACATCGCAAAAATATTTTGTGCATACATACCAGTGGCGTATGGTGGTCGTGTTCCAAGGCATGCAATATAAGCTCCGACTATACGCTTAGATCACGTGGATTCAATGTACCTATGTACCTACCTGTCATAGTTAATAAACACGTGTTATGTAGACCGAGGAGTATTATTGGACAATATGTTCCTTGCCGCTGGCACGCTACAGGCTCGATACTCTACATACCCTCTACAAGTATAATGGTCTCACAGACAGCTCAGTGTTGAGTATAGTCACTGCTTAGCACTGAATGCCTTAGAGCACGACCACGATACGCCATTGATGCAAACCAGTGGCGTATCGTGGTCGTGTTTCGAGGCATGCAATATGAGCTCTGAATATACACTTTGAGCACGTGGACTCAATGTGCCTACCAGTCGTATCCAAATAAACATTTGTTGTGTGGACTGAGGAGTATTACTGGAGGATGCATACCTTTCCTCTCGTAAGATACTGAAAGAAGAAGGTACCTGCTACTACATGTCTAATGGTCCCACAGAAAACTCAAGTGTTGGTATAGTCACTGCTTAGCACCGCATGCCTTGGAACACGACCACGATACGCCACTGATACATGCCCTTGAAAACGCTGTAGTTTCTTGCAACATATATGACTCGGTGATGTACTTCTGACACAAAGTAGCTGTCTGCAGATCAGGCATCAGATACTACAATATCAGGATTCTTGTAGGCCCAGTCAAGTATGGTAACAGCTCTAAGTACAAGTTAAAGCCAGTAATCTTCTGGTAAGCTGAACGTGTGTTGAAATACAGCAAACAGTCAAGTTTTCCCGCAATAAACCATCATACTTAGGTATGGCTGATATGGTTGTACAACTCATAGGTGCACAAAACATGGGCAGCCTGTGGCTGTTCTTCAGAAGTGTATGGCAATGCTGAAATGCAATGTTTGAATGTTGTCAACCCTGACTGTTATGTTTGGTGTTGTTTGTAGCGCACCCAGCTTCCACATGCCAGCTGACACCAGCAAGCCAATCATCATGGTCGGCCCAGGAACAGGCGTGGCTCCATTCAGAGGGTTCTGGCAACACCGCAGGTTTCAGCTAGAGGTGGCTGCTCAAGGTCAGTGTTGTAGGCGGTGACAAACATATGCCCAATTGTGATTTGGCCAGCAAACTGGTTAATTCACGTTTACGATCTAAGGACTATCTCTAGAGATGGTGGGAAATCGCGAGAATCTTTTCTGTCACCGTATTCTCCAAACCAGTGTAGTGTCGTGCGCCTTTTTAATTTAACGACGGTTACATGACACGGTTTAGCTATTTACAAACGAATCACGGACGTTTATTCGTAGCGCAGCAGGATAGGTATTGGCCCAATCAAATAGGGACTCTCCAGTAACGAAAGAAAAGCGTCAGAAATGAATACAGTACAAACATGCAAACAGTCAGCTTTCCCGCAGTAAATTATCATCCCTAACAATCACATAAGCTGACAGACAACTAACGAGAATGTATGTCAGTTTTCATGAGCTACTTGCGATAGTAACAGAGAATACAGTGATGAAAAACCCTCTAACATAAATAGGTTATGATTAGGAATTGTAATTATTTGATGCCTACGTACCTGAAAATTTAGTGTTATAAATTCGCGTCACTTCCTGAATTGGCCCTAGACTTATTTGATACCTTTCAGAGGATGCTGAGATTATTATAGGAAAATAACTAAGTACAGGCCCATTGCGAGCCGCCAATGAGCAGCTGTTGTTTGCTTCAGTATAAGTAGATATTCTGGGACACTAGTAAGAGTGAGAGATTTTGGTCAGTGCTCCATCGAGGTCTTTAGCGCTGGTGAGGGATGACATGAGATGGGTATGGAGCAGTACCGGAATGAAGAGGCGGGGGGAAACGGGAGATCCGCGAGAAAACCCGCTGACCAACGGCATCGTCCGGCATGATTCCCACATGCGAAAATCCGGGGACCGACCCCGCCGGAAATCGAACCCGGATCATCTTGGTGGGAGGCGAATGGTCTGACCATTTGGCCACCGCGGCTTCCTGGGACACTAGTTGATAGATAAGTGAACATGTACATTTTGCAGGTCTATATTTATTTATAATTCACGAGTCGGATGTAGAGTGAATAAATATTCGGTGTGTTCAGAAACAATCGCACATAAGCACACCACGCGAATCCTGGGCTAAATTGGATGCAGAAATGTAATTGGCAGAATGCAGTACGATGACACTTAAAGTGTGGCAACATAGCACGGAGTAATTCCCTTCTTGCGCTACGCAGATATCTTACTAATACTTAGAGACATGCACAATTCACGTTATTTTCTGACAGCTGACTAGACTCCGAGTGGCTATTGGCTCGTTCGATGTCTCCGGCTGTCCGATATTGCCGTGACTTGCCGCAGAGAATGCTTACACGGTAGAGAGGCCAATCTATGCAGAGACGTAACACACGTCAATGACAACACATAAACGTTCGTGGCCAACTGAATCGCATATTATGCTCTGTTATTTATAGGAAAGTGAAGTTTAGTCTGCTACCAAATGATAACGTGAATTTTGCATGTCTCTACCTGACACAGGTTCAAATCCTGAGCATTCTTAACGTTATTCTAGGTTTACTCAACGTAACATTCACAAAATATTACCCTGAACGTTGAGCGCAGGAGCACATGAAGGAACTTTCTAGAGTGAGTGAGTGAGAGAGAGAGAAAGAGAGAGAGAGAGTTAGATATAGATAGATAGAGAGAGAGACAGAGAGAAATAATTCTAGGGCTTGTTGCTCAAAAACGGTAACATCATAATTCACAGATAATTTCGTAAATACAATTTATAATATGGATAAGAACGGTTGTAGTCTTAGAAATTGGATAGCCTATACCTCGCCATCGTAAATACGGCCAAGTTATCATGTAGTTGACAGGTGAGGTGTTAGCCATACTCACCTATCAGGTGGCGTTTAACTGTAACTGACTTAGCATAGCTAATTACTGTTCCACCAAACAGCGTAAAATCCAACCTTTAAAGTGCTGGGACTGAGTGTTAACGACTGGCAATGATCAGCCGTATTATTTTCTCTGCACACGTTTCCTGTTAAACCTGTTGGCCTTAGGTACAGGTGCCGATGTATACTACCATTTTCAGATGACAACCAGTACTGGGGCATTTTAACAGTCTTTTAACTATGAAAAACAATCATGGAAATATATTTCATCCAAACTCGTTATTTATAACTATAACTGTGTTACGTATGCTACTGCTACCTCAGACAAAAATGTTTCATTAAAAAATTTCAGTTTAAAATTCGATGTAACTAATGTATTTACAATTTTAAAGCTTGTTTGATCCAGAATACGTATGTATTGGTAGAGACATGCAAAATTCGCGTTATTTTCTGACAGCTGACTAGACTCCAATTGACTATAGGCTCGTTCGACGTCTCCCGCTGGCCGATATTGTCGTGACTTGCCGCGGAGAGTTCTTACACGAAGAGGCCAATCTTTGCAAAGACATAACACACGTAAAGTACAACACATAAAAGTTCGTGACCAATTGAATTGCAGATTATGCTCTGTTATGTATAGGAAAGTGCAGTTTAGTCTGCTACCAAATGATAACGCGAATTTTGCATGTCTCTATGTATTGGATGACTGTGATAGAAGGACAGATAAGTATGAGGGATGTGGTTTTATGACACAGGTGCACAGAACATGGGCAGCATGTGGCTGTACTTCGGCTGCCGAGAGAAGTCCTTGGACTTGTACCGAGTCGAGAAGGAAGTCGCTGTGAAGGAAGGTGTCCTTGACAGGACGTTCCTAGCGTTATCAAGGCAACCGTCTGTTCCCAAGGTCAGTACAAACCCTCATCACAAGTTGCCTCTTCCCTACATAGCTAGTTGGCGCAATGCATTCGAGAGGACGCAAGTTTGATTCCTTGCTCCGCCTATCCTGATTTCGGTTTTCCATGGTATCCCGATATTTCACAAGGCTAATTGGGGATGGTTACTTCTACTCCTTTTCTAGTTTCTGGCGTTGTGTTTCAGTTGCGTGTAACCGTCATTGATGACCTCGCTGTTGACGAGACGTAAGACCCAATAAAAAATTAATAACCAAAATTAATTCTACTAGGTACAAGCTTGGGAGATAAACGAATATCTTACCGACGAGTTTAATAAAGGACAATTGTTCACCGTTAGGTTCGTTGAAGTCCGTAAGGGAGCTAACATGACGTGAGACTGCAGTAATATTAATATTAGCTGGGTTTGATAAACAGAAAAATCTCTTCATTTGACATCTTTAGAGATGATGGAATATCGCGAACATATTTTGTGCCAACATACCCTTGAAATCGCTGTAGTCTCTTAGAGCAAGTATGGCCAGTTGATGTACGTCTGACACAACGTAGCTGTCTGCAGACCAACAACAGGCATCGAATATTACCATAGCGGGATTTTATTGGCTTAGTCAAATAGGGAAACAGATGTACGTAGGGTCCCCGGTTTCTCGCGAAAAGAATTTTGCCCCACTTTGTTTTGATGCCTTATGTGCACATCTACAGTTCTGCTTCAAGGCCAGTGATTGGATATTTTAACTCTCGCGAGCCTTGGTATTCTACCGGCAAATCACAGACGTGCGGTGTTGCAGGAACGTTATTGTAATTGGCTCAGTCAAATTATATACAGCTCTTCACATAGCCATGCTGCCAATAATCATGAAGCAGAATTGCACGTAAGCACTGAAACAAATTGGGGCGAAATTCTTTTCGCGAAATACAGGGGTCCCTAGTTCTACGTACAAGCGAAAGCCAGTAATCATTTCATAAGCTGAACGTACGTTGAAACCCAACAATGTCAAGATTTCCCGTGATAAACCATCATCACTAAATATATTTACTGAAAAATTAAATAATTTCAGATTTTTGTATTTTATTCGCAGAAAATCATACTATTTCAACGATCACAAAATATTTCAATACCCGGAAATAACATCAGATTTTGCTCCCGTACTGACATCAGCGCAACTAGTGGCAGAAATTATCCCTTGTCGAACTAACAACTGGAGATTTCTACCCTTCAGTAGAACTTACCTTACCCTACCAACATCAACGTACTGGATTGTCACTTTTCCTGTTCTGAATCTACTATATGGTTCAGAAGACTGTAGTAGCTTGTGTATTTCTGGTCGACAGACGTACGTGCAGGACCTGCTCAAGAGACAGGGCGCAGACGTGTTCCACAAGGTAGTAGTGGAACAAGGTCACTTCTACGTGTGCGGCGACTGCACGATGGCAGAGAACGTCTACCAGACCCTCAAGCAGATCATCCAGGAGAACAGCAACATGTCCGACAAGGATGTGGAGACCTACATGCTCAAGCTCAGGGTTAGTATCCCACCCCACTCATGTCTTGCATACATCTAACACTTCTTAACTGATAACACGTTTACATTCTTAGTTCCATAATTAGCATAAAAAGAGGACCAAATAAAATGTTTTCAGTTCAATGTCGATAACCCTGTTTAAAAGGCAAACAATTCAAAATGGGTCTTTTTTTTTAGATAGTACAGCAATACATATACAGTTATGAATAAAATCAACACACGTATTCAGTGATAGTTTGTGATAATTTCATTAAACGTATACTATAAAAATTAAAACACCTTAACGAGCTTCCTACGTACTTGCACTCCTAATAACATCAACGAAATATTTTACTTGCCACTTTGGATAGTGAAACACAAACATTTCTAATGCATTTTACTCAAATGAGTGCTTTTGTATGTTGAATTTGGCCATCGGTGTCATAGCTTGGGAACTATTTAACCAATTCGTATCAAATTTGACATGTGAATATATTGTTTGAAGTCCGCCATTTTAAAATAATATCTCTAATGTTTTGGATTAAGATTTTATGTCGTGTTGCAGGAACTGTTTGAACAGTTCAAATTAAGTTGGTATTTTGACAGTTTGACAGTTCATCCTCTTAACTTTGCATTCAAAATTTTTATTGCTGTATGTAGGTCCGCTGTTTTGCAAGATTAAGCTACGTGGATGAATAAAGATTTTACTGAACTTTACAAACTGTTGGACTGGTTCAGACCAGATATCATATACTTCAATATTTCGCTATAACAGTTTTTAATTTAGTAGTGCAAGTTGTTGTAGTATAGCAACACAACAACAATGAAAATATTATGATTCCAGCACTAGTTGCACCGATTGAAACAAAATAAAGTATAAACTGACAGTTTCTCACCAATACTTAGAATTCAATATGATTCGCTGTTGCAGTTACTGATTTCGGAAGAGACTACATATAGATCAAAATATTTTAGGCCTTTACATTATCAACTTGACAACAACACTTGTAACTACAAAAATTTGACCACATTTCTAAAACTATTCATTTCCACCAAATTTGGTGTATCATCCCCTAAAGTTAGTTTTACACGATGCAATGTACGCAAAATTTTCACGCAATATGCTGACATTGCATTGGAGCTCAGACACACAATTCTTGGAACCTCACATGCAATGCTAGCGGCGGCGTAATTTCTGCAAATAGAACATGCTCTATATTTCTATGCAAGTTGCGTGGAAAAGCAATGTGATTGGTTATTCTCTAAAGTAAATTTACGCACGTAGTTGTGTGCGTAAACAAAAACAACAAACACAATACAAACACGGAATGAATACAAGAGTGTTTTTTTGCAGCTTTTGTACGAATACAAAGAATTTCCAGTCCACTATAACACAAAATCACCAAATTATTACAACAAACAGTTGCGAGAGAATGCATTAAATGCGGTGGCTACGTCTGTATCAGAAATCCGGGAATAGACTACTCTACCACTAAAGAGATAAACAAATTCTTACATGGTTCTCAATTATTTTCATCTTCGTCAGATAACATTTCCGTCATTGCAAGTGCACATATATTATGTAATGCCTCGTGTCTTTAGGTTATCCATTTGTTCTAAGTTTTGGCGGGAAGAAAACAGATTGCATGTATATTGATTGGGGAAATTGCGCTGTGTAAAATGGACTTAAGTACTTGATTTCTGTGTCTGAGAAACATATTTCCAAAATGTTGACATCATTTTTAAGTAAAGTTAATTTTTAATATTTTTCACACTATTTGACAAAGTTTAATCATAACTGATACTCTCATAGCATCAATTGAACGGTGTTTTGAAGAAAGAGACCACCCCACATTTGATAAAGTATAACATAGGAAATTTGTCACTAAAACAGTTTTGATATTTTGTTAATTAGCAATTTGTTGGTTAGCTCTGAAAGATTTAAGGTATAATAATATAGTAGCTTGTTTTTTGATCTGTTCTTTACATTTGCGGCTTGGATGTCTTCTGCACAAAACCATTCAATTATACTCATTACATAAGATACATTTTAGCCCATTTGCCCACCATTTTCTAAGATAGTAATACTCCGAGATTAAATAGAGTTTGTGTTTGATATTTTGGAAGCTTATGCCAATTTGGGCTTATAACTGATACTAAAAAACAAAATATTAATATGTTTTTTTTTATAATTAAGACAAAAAATTTGCGTCAATATGAGTATTTGAAGTTAGATGTTTCCTGGCCGCCAAATTGAGGATAGTTATCCTGAGAAAATAATTTAATAACAGGAGAGAAAAAAAATTGCCCAGTTAATATCATACCAAATTATCACATCTATTTAAGTGAAAAGAAAGTTTATCTCATTCTTTTAACAAATATGTTTTAATCCGTGGCTGAACTAGGCGTTGCCTACGAGATTGTTCACACTGTTAATTAGAGTAATTGTATAGGTCGAGTACGTTCATCAGGACATTATTAAGTCTATGCTGGAGTTATGACATCACAGACCTCAATGCATTCATATACATGAGCCTCACGAGACGTTACGAGGTGAGAATACTCGGTTTATATAGGTTGTTCTACTGTTGTTGGCGAGAGCCAAAAGAATCATCAATTGTGATGTTAAATCATGATTGTTGACAGTAAATGTGTTTCAAATAGATGTGTAAATGCGTCTTTCGAGTTCGTAAGTAAATATATTTATTTTTAAAATATATTTTGCGTGTATAGTTTTTGTAACGTTTACACAATGATTTATCTGTATTGATTATGACAAACCTATTTATAATAGTTTCTCTTTAATTACTACATCGCAAATTTAGATTTCATAATTCATTACCATATAACTGCACATGCTAATTTACAGCGTTCCTAGCGGAGAGTTAAAGTCGACGTATCCCCAACAATTTGTGATATGGTAAACACAGTCATGCATGGGCCTTCTGTAATCTAGTAGGCAACGGGCCAGGAGATAACTCGAGCATTTGGAGTGAAACGTTGTTAATACACTTTTATAAACAGGTGGGGGCATTTACTTACGAGAGTGCATCAGCTATAAAAAGCACTGGCAAATAATAACTATTACAAGCAGATTGGTGAGAACTTCAGTCTTCAGTTACTCCAGTGGCTGGCGAAGTATGGACGTGATCCAAGAAAATCGATTTTTTAAACTTGACTCGAGTCACGAGTTTGTGGAGAAGAGATTTTGGCATCATTTGGTTTCAATGCGTTACGTGCATAGACGCAACTAAGGCGGGGGGGGGGGCACTAGGGCACGTCCCCCCCCCCCAATAAATAATAACAAACCAAGGTCTTAAAAATTACAGTTAATTTAATATTTAATAATCAGTGATACTGTTACCAGTAGAATATTCAATATTTAGCAATGGAAACTGCTAAAATAGCACTATTTTGCACCTTGAAATCCGAAATTTTCTCTGGGGAGGCTCCCCGGACCCCCCCCCCCCTCCCACACACACTTGAAGATGTGGTGGGTGTCCTTTATAATATTCGCAGGATAGCTTTTCTTTCCCGTTTGAAATTCATAAATTCTGACTACGTTACTGATTACAGGTAGGGGTAGCTTGAGTATAACAGTATTCACAGAATTGTGCCCTCCCCAAATGTACATTCTAGTTGCGCCTATGGTTACGTGAGTATCTACAACTGTGATTCAAGGTCAATGATTGGGTGTTTTGACAATCACTTGTTTTGGGGTTCTTTTTTGGCAAATCATAGACGTATGAAGTCACAAAGACCTTTCTCTTTTTGGTGCAGTCAATTGAGAGACTTGTCTGAACAAAGAAACGCTGCCGATAAACATGTCCGAGTTGTCTATGGAAACTGGTAGATGCAGGTACACTCTTCTGCCGGTAGGGTGCAAGAGGCGAGGGAAGAATTGCCCAATCACACGATGCCATTTACAGGAAACTGCTCCACTGGTTGATTCCTTCATGCGTGTTAATAAGGGCTATGGAAAGCTACGATGTCGATCGGACGACTGGAATGCTCAATCTTCAATATAATCTGAACTATTCATCAAAACTCAATGAGAATTTTTTTGCCGAGTAGATATTTTGTCAGCGGATGTTTATTTATACAGCATTATGCGCTAGTATGCTTCACTTTCGAGTAAAAAATTAATAATGGTTTTTAGAAAGTAAATGCTTGAAACCACAAAATCTACCAAATTGGAAAACTGACATTTTTATAATTTTTAATATGATAATATTTGGGCCTCTATAATAACCGCGTTTCAAAAGTATTCGTGTTTTGATTTGAAAGTAGTTTTACTATCAAAAAATGTCTGCACGAGAGGTATGTTAAACTTATTTTCAAATGAGAATGCTGCTAATATTCTAAATTGTAAGTGCGCTCGAGCCCATCGAATTAGCCATGGCGGTATTGTCCGTAAATTTTATATAGGAATCATTACACGAGTATAGCAACAATGGTTTGCAGAGCAGCGAGAATTACCTGGCTTTGAGTAGCGACTTGGTGTAAGAGGATATATTCTTACCACTTTTGATTTTTACGATTTCTCTCGATAATTTCTGTTTCAGTAGAAGTATTATCATTTTAGTACAAGGCATAGATATGAATACCTAAAAGATTTTCTGGAATAAGTTCCAAATTTAACCTTTTGCACTCGTATGCCATAGTTAGCTCACTACATTACATTTCTTACTCCAGTCCTCTTTTGAACCTGATTCTCCAGTCATAAACATCTGAATGTGGCAAATTTAACCTCAATAAGCAAACTGATATTAGTTTGTACTGTAACTGTCTGTTTGTCTAACGCTAAGTTAATTTTATGCAACTTAATTTGGGGGCAAAGCATTAATATTTTCTTTAGTTTGTTACGAACCTGCAGGAAAGAAAAGGGGGCTTATCTTACGCGAGCTACTACAGTGATCATAACTAGGGTCATGAACTTTTCGCGAAAAGAATTTTGCCCAAATTTGATTCATTGCCTTACGTGCACACCTGTAGCTCTGCTTCATAGTCAGTGATTGGATGTTTTGAATCTCACATGTCTTGGGGGTTCTGCCCGCCAATCAGACGTGTGGTGATTGGTGCAGTTAAATGAGAGACGTCACTTCACAAATACACGCTGCCAATAAACGCGAGAGCTGCAGATGTGAACGTAACGCACTGAAACAAACTGGGGCAAAATTCTTTTCACGTTCTGTTCGTGGCTCTAGTCATAACACTGACATACACCACAACGTATTAATTTCAAAAAGTGAGCTGATAATGTTTGCCCTGTGTGCGAGTAAAACATACAATATGATTTCTATCCCTTTATTTGAGGAGAGAAGTCATGACTAGAGGTACGTCCATTTCGCAGATACATTCCAGGCCAGGTTGAACGCCAATTACGTATTCTTCATTGTCATGTCTGTGACTTGCTGGCGGCAGTTCCGAAACGCCTTTGACTATTGCAAGCCAGTAGTGAACAAGGAAATAATGCGCAGGACCCGCTTGAACGGTTATAAGTAGAGACTTGAAAAATTCGCGTTTTATTTTGGGCACAAGCAAGAATTAAAATAACTGTAAGTTCGTGCTGCTTTCGCAATTAGTAGGGGCCGGAAAATTTCGCGGATTCAATTACCTGCAGGCCAGACTCCATTGTACTATGCATACTCAAGCCCCGACCATTTGTCCACTAGCTGCTACTCAGTGTAACAGCGGACAATGAACGAATAGACGAAGCTTGAATATGCATAGTACAATGGATTCTGACCTGCAGGTCATTGAATCGGCGAAAATTTCCGGCGCCTAACAATTAGGCCTTGACTTATTTGACACCGCGTGGAAGGCCAATAATAAAATAGCAACTAAAGGCAGGTCTAGAAATGTTGGTACCACTGTGCCAGCGAGTAGCCTATTAACATCTGCTGTCTACTTGCGTACGCGTATATTCTTGGAGGCTAGCCTACAGGCCAGTGAAATGTTTCCGGTCTCTGGTTAGAAGCCAATAGATAATCGATTGTGGCCAGCGGGTGTATAGGACTGACAAGTCTATGCGAAATTGACGCACCTCTAGTAATGACTTCAAGCTGACAAGGACCAAACTCCGTTCAGAGTGCTGGCGAACAAACAGTTGTATGTGTGGTTGTTGTGCCGCAGGACGAGAACCGCTATCACGAGGACATCTTCGGCATCGTCCTGCGTACTGCCGAGGTTCACGACCGCTGCAGGGAGAGTGCGAGGATCCGCATGGCGTCCAGACCATAGCGCAAGTTTCAGCTCGCTCATTTCTACCGCTGCTCCATCTGAAGCAACGTGCTGCGAGCCTTCTTCTTTTCGACGGAGCTTCAACACCGCCCTACATTCTGCTCGTCTTTACCTTATCTTCATGTATTATAAACACACCGTGGATAGTAGACTTCCTTACGTTTACCATTCTGTTTTGTCTTTCTATCCTCACACATGTACAATTACAGAAATATATACGTTTAAATCATGTTTGTATTTATTTCTGGAGAACAACGTAGCCTTCAGTTAAAATTCTTTATTACCTGACAGTAGATAGATTTAGTTCCTTCTGGAGCAGCGGCTGGCGGCTGAGGAGCTGAGGAGCCGCGGCCGCCATATTGTTTCCGGCCGCCATCTTGTTTCCGGCGGCCATCTTGTTTCCGGCCGCCATCTTGTTTCCGGTCGCCATCTTGGATTACGTCACTTTCAAAATTTTCCAAAATTTCCCAAAATTAAAAAAAAAATTCAAAAATTTCAAAAAAATTTCAAAAATTAAAAAAAATCTAAAAATATTTTCAAAACCATCCACCATCTTGGAATAATACCCCCCCTTCCCCCACCCCCCAAAAAAAAATAATATATTTAATTATAGGAATGGCCACCAGGGGTTTGAGACACCATTTTTTTACTCACTTGATTCTACTCCACCATTTGCTTAAGGGCGACGTGTAATGTACCATAAGCAGGACTCTCACCCCTATCACCAATATTTTAATGCATGCCTCCAGGCAGCGAGATTGACAAGTCTGGATAGGCATGATATTTCACCATATTAATTGGTTTTCATTTTGTTATTTCTTTCAATTATTCATTTATTGTAATTAAGATGTTGCTGACTACCACCCTCCCCTTTTACCCGGGCTTGGGACCGGCAACACTACTACTATTCTAAAGTAGTGCAGGCAGGGTTACTACAACGAAACAAACCAAGAAAACTATATACAACACAAGAACCTATCAAATACATAATAAATAAGAAGAAAATATATACACTGAAGACTGATATGTACAACAAAGATGGATACAAAAAGAAAAATTATGCTCCCTTCTAGCAGTTGTCTAGTTATGGCACCTCCCCCCTCTCCTCTTACCACCCAGCAAGCTACCGAAATAGA